>RJVU01057277.1:436986-450813 GCA_003731715.1 Anabarilius grahami
ATAACTGTTTTCAACATTGATAATAATCATAAATGTTTCTTGAGCATCAAATCATCATATTAGATTGATTTCTGAAGGATCATGTGACACTGAAGACTGGAGTAATGATGCTGAAAATTCAGCTTTGATCACAGGAATAAATTACACTTTACTGTATATTGACATAGAAAACAGCTGTTTTAAATTGGAATAATATTTCACAATATTACTGTTTTTGTTTGTATTTTTAATCAAATAAATGCAGGCTTGGTGAGCAGAAGATACTTCTTTTAAAACATTAAAAAAATCTTACTGACCCCAAACTTTTGAACGGTAGTGTATATATATATATATATATGTGTGTAAATATGTTTATATATATATATATGTATATATATTTGGAAGAATGTCAGTAACCATCAGTTTACTACCATAGTAGGAAAAATGAATACTATGGTAGTCAGTGGGGGCGAGATCTGCTCGGTTACTGACATTCTTCAAAATATCTTCCTTTGTGTTCAACAGAACAATGAAATTCTGCTGAATTTGGAACTATTTGAGGGTGAGTAAATGATGACAGAATTTTCATTTTGGGGTGATTTATCCCTTTAAGGCTGCCTTGTGCCTGCTCAAAATTCTGTGTAAAGACATAATGCTGCATAAAAGCCAGACTAAATTATACCTGCTCTGACCCACCTCAGCCCATAGTATAAAAGTATAGCCTACTATTAAAATTGCAATGTAGATGCATTTGTGCCACTTCTGAGCAGCATTAAACAGTCTGTGTTAAGACTCCTAAAAATTGTAACTTTAGAAGCCCTTTTGTACCACCTTAAAGGTGCAGTATGTAATAATTCTGTCCGCTAGAAGCCTATTCAAATCAAAGGCGTAGCTTGATGACGGCAAATTTGAGAGCGGAATCTTGGGACATGTGGTCTCCACCTCAACGGACGGTGCAAAAGAATCGGGATTGGACTGGTGAAGAAATCATGTTCATGGATGTGATTATTAACGTTACTGTGTGAAGCAGAGCAGGAGCGAGTGTTGTGGAGCTGAACGAGGAGCTGGAGCGATTGATCAACACACGCCTCACGAGCAGCGGGACTTTTATTATGCCACAGGCGCCGGCGCTACTTCCGCTTTTCCGGTCATGAGTATGAGGTAACGCAGCTCTGTTTATCATATTAGATACATTTGAGAGTGTTAAAAATAATGTTATAACGTTACTCTGTGCGTTCGCTCGGCGGCTGCTGTGAGACACTGTTACACACTGCAGTAAGATTTTAGAATATCATATTAAATGCCGGATGGCTTGTGTTAATAAATGGCATGCAATTAATTTTAAAACATATTGTGGAGAAAAAAGACTAAACGTGTTAAGCTATATAACAACAATTAGTTTTCTGTCTATAAATATATCAAAACTGTTGTTCCCTTGTCTATTAAAACGTGTAAATATTAAAGCGTCTTTGGTGTTTCAAACCGGAAAAAAAACAGAAACGAGGGTAACGCGCGTATGACGCAATTGACAGGCGACTCCTCACACGTCCCGCAGCCTTGGTTAAAATTGCAATTTTCTCACACAATTTACAAATAGTTGCACACATTTGGGATATTGTAAGTACTCAAGCGAACAAAATATATAACACTGGCCTAGTGCTTTTTGGATATTTTACTGCAAAAATCTTACATATTGCACCTTTAAATTTTATTTAGGTATATTGTTTTGATTTTAATGTGTGGTTCAGTGGAGGATTTGCCTTCATGAGTCAACCAAGTCAACAAAGCTTTATAATATTGTCTAAGCATATAATATAAAATAACTACAGTACAGAAAATAATTAAAAATATAAAAGATGCCAGAGAAATGAAAAATGTGAGTGAAGAAGTAAATAAATAAATGGGAATCAATGAAATTAGTGTTTAACGAAACTATTATTATCGTTATCATTTTCGCGATTGGGATTAGCCGATTTACCACAGATATGAATCTCTTCGCTTTGACCTCCTATTGGCTGTGTTAATCCGCGCTGAGTCGCGTCACTACGTTTAGCGTCTGTCTCCCTGCGCGTGACGTGATGCACTACTTTTCAGTGAACAGCCTAATTTATGTATGAATCGTTTGGACGCGGTGATTTCCGAGGGAAAAGAGGGATGTTAAAAGAGGAATAACACCGAAACGATAGCGCAGTTGGTTTAAAAACACGGATATAATTCGCGGGTTGCATTAGAAGCTCGTGCCCGCGCTTGTTTGATGGCTGCTGGTTTATCCAGTCATTAGTGAGTGAATGAATCTTCGATTTCAGCTCCAGCCCGAGGACATCACACGCTAGCAGACATGTGTTTGTACTATAGTGTCAGACAGACATCGGTGTAAACACGACAGATCGGGGCGGAATGGCTCCGCGGTGGATCACGTTCATCGCTTTACTGTGGGGTGAGTCCAGCTCATGTTTAATGTCCATCTGTCAGTCCTCCAATAACAATAAGATAATATTGTATTCGCATGTTCATGGAAATTGCATCATTTTTGACATGGACTAATATTAATGTTCTGCGTTTAGTGCATGAATCTGGAAATTCAGTGTTAAATCATGTTGTCTACCATGTTATTCATTGAAGTACTTTAGAGTAGAATGTAAATACCATGGTATAGGAATATGGTAATCATTCAGAACTATATTGAATGATTTTTGGTTATGTTTAATGATAATATGTATGTACACATACAGAAATTGTTGTGGATTTACATTTGGCAGATGCTTTTATCCAAAGTGACTTGCATTGAATTCAAGGTATAGATTTTTATCAGTGGGAATCGAACCCACAACCTTGGTGGGATACATTTTTTTTTTTAGGAAGCACCTTGATGCATGTATGTATACATTTTTTTATGGTCATTCGCTACCATATATATTAACGTACATTGTTTTATGGTCATTCACTACCATATATATTAACGTACATTGTTTTATGGTCATTCACTACCATATATATTAACGTACATTGGTATTTCCATCTAGTACATTGTTTTATGGTCATTCACTACCATATATATTATAGTACATTGTTTTATGGTCATTCACTACCATATATATTAACGTACATTGGTATTTCCATCTAGTACATTGTTTTATGGTCATTCACTACCATATATATTAACGTACATTGGTATTTCCATCTAGTACATTGTTTTATGGTCATTCACTACCATATATATTAACGTACATTGGTATTTCCATCTAGTACATTGTTTTATGGTCATTCACTACCATATATATTAACGTACATTGGTATTTCCATCTAGTACATTGTTTTATGGTCATTCACTACCATATATATTAACGTACATTGGTATTTCCATCTAGTACATTGTTTTATGGTCATTCACTACCATATATATTAACGTACATTGGTATTTCCATCTAGTACATTGTTTTATGGTCATTCACTACCATATATATTAACGTACATTGGTATTTCCATCTAGTACATTGTTTTATGGTCATTCACTACCATATATATTAACGTACATTGGTATTTCCATCTAGTACATTGTTTTATGGTCATTCACTACCATATATATTAACGTACATTGGTATTTCCATCTAGTACATTGTTTTATGGTCATTCACTACCATATATATTAACGTACATTGGTATTTCCATCTAGTACATTGTTTTATGGTCATTCACTACCATATATATTAACGTACATTGGTATTTCCATCTAGTACATTGTTTTATGGTCATTCACTACCATATATATTAACGTACATTGGTATTTCCATCTAGTACATTGTTTTATGGTCATTCACTACCATATATATTAACGTACATTGGTATTTCCATCTAGTACATTGTTTTATGGTCATTCACTACCATATATATTAACGTACATTGGTATTTCCATCTAGTACATTGTTTTATGGTCATTCACTACCATATATATTAACGTACATTGGTATTTCCATCTAGTACATTGTTTTATGGTCATTCACTACCATATATATTAACGTACATTGGTATTTCCATCTAGTACATTGTTTTATGGTCATTCACTACCATATATATTAACGTACATTGGTATTTCCATCTAGTACATTGTTTTATGGTCATTCACTACCATATATATTAACGTACATTGGTATTTCCATCTAGTACATTGTTTTATGGTCATTCACTACCATATATATTAACGTACATTGGTATTTCCATCTAGTACATTGTTTTATGGTCATTCACTACCATATATATTAACGTACATTGGTATTTCCATCTAGTACATTGTTTTATGGTCATTCACTACCATATATATTAACGTACATTGGTATTTCCATCTAGTACATTGTTTTATGGTCATTCACTACCATATATATTAACGTACATTGGTATTTCCATCTAGTACATTGTTTTATGGTCATTCACTACCATATATATTAACGTACATTGGTATTTCCATCTAGTACATTGTTTTATGGTCATTCACTACCATATATATTAACGTACATTGGTATTTCCATCTAGTACATTGTTTTATGGTCATTCACTACCATATATATTAACGTACATTGGTATTTCCATCTAGTACATTGTTTTATGGTCATTCACTACCATATATATTAACGTACATTGGTATTTCCATCTAGTACATTGTTTTATGGTCATTCACTACCATATATATTAACGTACATTGGTATTTCCATCTAGTACATTGTTTTATGGTCATTCACTACCATATATATTAACGTACATTGGTATTTCCATCTAGTACATTGTTTTATGGTCATTCACTACCATATATATTAACGTACATTGGTATTTCCATCTAGTACATTGTTTTATGGTCATTCACTACCATATATATTAACGTACATTGGTATTTCCATCTAGTACATTGTTTTATGGTCATTCACTACCATATATATTAACGTACATTGGTATTTCCATCTAGTACATTGTTTTATGGTCATTCACTACCATATATATTAACGTACATTGGTATTTCCATCTAGTACATTGTTTTATGGTCATTCACTACCATATATATTAACGTACATTGGTATTTCCATCTAGTACATTGTTTTATGGTCATTCACTACCATATATATTAACGTACATTGGTATTTCCATCTAGTACATTGTTTTATGGTCATTCACTACCATATATATTAACGTACATTGGTATTTCCATCTAGTACATTGTTTTATGGTCATTCACTACCATATATATTAACGTACATTGGTATTTCCATCTAGTACATTGTTTTATGGTCATTCACTACCATATATATTAACGTACATTGGTATTTCCATCTAGTACATTGTTTTATGGTCATTCACTACCATATATATTAACGTACATTGGTATTTCCATCTAATACATTGTTTTATGGTCATTCACTACCATATATATTAACGTACATTGGTATTTCCATCTAATACATTGTTTTATGGTCATTCACTACCATATATATTAACGTACATTGGTATTTCCATCTAATACATTGTTTTATGGTCATTCACTACCATATATATTAACATACATTGGTATTTCCATCTAATACATTGTTTTATGGTCATTCACTACCATATATATTAACATACATTGGTATTTTCATCTAATACATTGTTTTATGGTCATTCACTACCATATATATTAACATACATTGGTATTTTCATCTAATACATTGTTTTATGGTCATTCACTACCATATATATTAACATACATTGGTATTTTCATCTAATACATTGTTTTATGGGCATTCACTACCATATATATTAACGTACATTGGTATTTCCATCTAATACATTGTTTTATGGTCATTCACTACCATATATATTAACGTACATTGTTTTATGGTCATTCACTACCATATATATTAACATACATTGGTATTTCCATCTAATACATTGTTTTTTTGTACAGGCTTATCCTGTGTGCAGTTTAATTTCATTACAGATATTTGAGAAAATGAGACTTTGTGTTTAGATAATTTGGCCCTGAAGTGTCACAGAAGCTTTCTACATTGGTTTATACAGTACTGTGATCTCTTCATTTCCACACAGCATAATAATGACATCATAATGTACGTATAATCTGTGCAGGATTTCCACTGGCCTGCTGCTCCGGTTGCGCTTTAATTACGCGTCTGATCCGCTTAAAGCTTCTGTTCTCTGGTCATTATTGAAGGGTGAGGGTGTGTGGTCACTTCCCATGAGTCAACGAAACTAGAAAACTAAAAAAACCCTTAAAGAAATTACCATAGTTTCCACCAAAATCCCATAGTTTGTCATAACAATAAATCAGAAAAATATCTTTAAAAGAAATGCTCTAAAGCTTATTGCTAAATTTAAATGTTCTTTCCTTTAAATAGTGTAGTAATGTGATGTCAAGCGCTGTCAGCTGCGTCCTGCAGAGACTAATACTATGGTATTTTGGGATAAACTAGTTTACAACGGTAAATCTTTGTAAGGGGAAACCTGTCAACACATGTCTCGTTTCTCAGGTTGTGGTTAAACAGTACAGGTGACATCATTCTTAATGTCAACACTCAACCGCATTACAATAGCTTAGTTTATCTGATCTTGTTTGCATATCTGTGTGAGTCACACTGACCGCTTATATTAACTGTGGAGGTAGTTTTGCATTGGATTCAGGAGTTTACCTTTTGCATGTCAAATCAAAATTTACTTCTGAAAGTCCCTTTTTTAAAAATTAGTTAAAAGTAATGATTTCAAATAAACAAATTATTTTAGTAAAAAAAAAAATAAGTGTGAAAATGAGTGAAGAAATGTTTCAGATATAATTTAACCTTGTTAAAGCTTGACATAAAATAATAGTTAGAAAAATCTAATATATAGAAAAATCTAAGCATTTGTACAATTAGACAAAGACTTTTACTTGATAAGAGTCTAAACTATCAATCAGATGACAGAAGGACTGCAGGAGATTGTGTGCGACAGGTTTATCAGATCATGGTCATCATTAGTTGGTTAAAAGTGTCTGGTTTAGTTCCTTTAGCAGAATGAGGAGGTATGTAAATAACCCTCAGACAGGTCTGCTTGAGGAAAATGAGTCAAAAGATGAGTTCAGTTGTGACATCAGAGGTTGTAGGCTGGCAGAATGGGATTACTGTTCGTTATTTAGACCCTTTTAGTCAGAGACGCGTTACAACACACACATATGCAGGGCGTGGGAACTAAACAGAGCGGGCATGAATAAACAATACTTATGCCCGGGCCTGAATATGGGGCGGGAGGAGTGCCGAGACCACGTTAGCTGAATATTAATGGGATGCACACAGTAAATTAGTGAATATGTCTGTATCAACCAGTTGCATTTATTTTAAAGGGGACCTATAATGCTCCTTTCACAAGATGTAATATAAGTCTCTGGTGTCTCCAGAATGTGTCTGTGAAGTTTCAGCTCAAAATCCCCCACAGATCATTTATTATAGCTTGTCAAATTTGTTCCTATTTGGGTGTGAGCAAAAACACACTGTTTTTGTGTGTGTCCCTTTAAACGTAAATGAGCCGCTGCTCCCGCCCCCTTTCCAGAAGAGGGCGGAGCTTTAACAGCTCAACAACAACAAAGCTGGAGAATCTCACGCAGCCAAAATGACGAAAGTGTTCAGCCTTACATTGTTCAAACCGGAGTCGACACTGATGGAGAGACTCAGGAAGAAGTTACAACTTTTAGAATGAAACTGGACGTTTCTGAATGGTTAGTGGATAAATGTATGTAGTTGCTGTGGAGTTGATTCAACTCATCCACTAGCATGTGCCGTCATGTTCATCTTTTGTGTTGAATTGACCCTCGTTTGTGAAGCAGTCCGGTGTAAAATGACGGCATGACAACAACACTCTACTACAACAACTCTTCCTCTTCTCTAAAGCAGCCCAACATGGCCCCGCCCCCTTTGTTGTGTGTTCTCGGGGGCGGGGTTTATGTAAATTTTAGGGTTTGTGATGTCACTAACCCGGGAAGAAGCTCGTTGTAGTCCCTACCAGCCATTTAAAAAGCGATTTCAATAAAAGAAAATATCTCCTTTGCGTTGAACTTTGAGCGTCGTAACTTTGCAGATGTTGTTTATGATCAAACAGCAACATTACACACTAACTAAAGTTAAAAAGTTCGGAAAACTGCTTTGTATCTATCCATCCCGGTGGTTAACATTCAAACTGTGAATGGCACACTTATTTACTTTCTGTCTCTGTTTCCTTTGGTTCTGTGTTAGAGTTCCAGTGCTGCGTGTGCCGTGAGGTCACTCTTCCTGCCGGTCCACTGTACCGGGTCGCCGGTTTCTCGCTGTCCCTGCCCTGCACCGTTTCGGGATACGAAGGCCCGCGGAGTCAGGACTTTGAGTGGTTCCTGTACCGGGAGGATGCTGGGACTCAGCACATCGGTGTGGTGTCCACGCGAGACACAGGGTTTCCGTACGCTCCGTTCCAGGGTCGCGTACAGGCGGGCGAGGTTCGGGTCGAGAGGGACTCGGGCGACAAAGCCAGACTGGTAATCCAAAGGCTCCGTCCAGATGATCAGGGCCGTTACGAGTGTTACACGCCCAGCACTGACTCACGCTTCCTGGGGAACTACAGTTCATCAGTGGTAGTCAAAGGTAGGTGGTGTATCAGAAAACAGATGGGTCGATGATGATGATGAAGAATATTAAAAAACATTTTTTAATTCAAATGCATGTACTAAATTCTTAATCTGTAATGCTATAAAATATGTAATAATATATAGTAAGTAAATTATATTTATATAGCACATTTAAACGTAGCAGAGCTATCCAAAGTGCTGAACAGAGTAAAGAAACATAAAATAAAAACAGTAAAGCCAAACAAAAGACCAATAAAACAGGAGTATGATAATATTAAAGTCCATGATGACCCTAAGGTTCTTAAAGGATTAGTTCACTTTCAAATTAAAATTTCCTAATAATTTACTCACCCTCATTTCATCCAAGATGTTCGTCTTTCTTTTTTCAGTCGAAAAGAAATTAAGGTTTTTGATGAAAACATTCCAAGATTTTTCTCCATATAGTGGACTTCACTGGAGCCCAAACGGTTGAAGGTCAAAATTACAGGTTCTTTGCAGCTTAAAAGGGATCTACATGATCCCAGACGAGGAATAAGAGTCTTATCTAGAGAAACCATCGCTCATTTTCTAAAAAAAAAAAAAAATTATATACTTTTAACCATAAACACTCATTTTGAACTAGCTCTCTTCTTCTTCTTCTCTATTAGAATTCCGTCAGTGTAGACACTGCTAAGTGTATTACTGCCCTCCTCAGGTCAAAGTTTGAACTAAATTGTAATATACAATATGCTTGTGCAAGTATATAACAATTAGTTCAAACTTTGACCTGTGGAGGGCAGTACATTTAGCAGTGTCTACACTGACGGAATTCTAATAGAGAAGAAGAAGAGAGCTAGTTCAAGATGAGCATTTATGGTTAAAAGTATAAAAAAAACATATTTATTTTTTTAGAAAAAATTTCGCTAGACAAGACCGATCGTTTCTCTAGATAAGACCCTTATTCCTCATCTGGGATCGTGTAGATCCCTTTGAAGCTGCACTGAAACTGTAATTTTGACCTTCAACTGTTTGGAGTTCATTGAAGTCCACTATTTGGAGAAAAATACAGGAATGTTTTCATCAAAAACCTAAACTTCTTTTCGACTGAAGAAAGAAAGACATGAACATCTTGGACGACATGGGGGGTGAGTAAATTATCATGAAGTTTTAATTTGAAAGTGAACTAATCCTTTAACCTGGGAGGAACCTGATTACCCACCTCCTTAATGAGATTACTCCTTAATTTTGGGGGATCAAAAACAATTATTTCCGTTTTGTCCATATGCATTATAACAAAGGTTGAATGGAATCAGCAGGTACAGCTGTGTATCATCACCATAAAAATGTAATAAAACGTTGTGCTTATTAATAATATCTCCCAGCGGATGCATATATAAGTTAAAAAGGAGCGGACCCAAAATAGAGCCCTGAGGTACTCCACTAATAATAGGAGCAGAAGATGAAGAGAACTTCCCCAACTCTACAGTAATAAACCTGTCTTTAAGATACAAACTAAACCACCGTAAATATAATATTATAATATAATATTTACACCATATATAATTAGTATTATGGTTGCAAAATTCCGGGAACCCTAACCCTAACCCAGGCTGGAAACTTTCCATGGGAATTAATGGGAATATATGGGAGTTAACAGGAATATATGGAAATACAGGGAATTGCAGGTTAGCCTATAACAGGGAACATAAATGTAGTTGAAAAAACTACAACAGATTTTATGCAATTTCAGTTTTTAAATTTTTACCATTCATATATAATTCTAAATTAATGATTTGATAATGTTTGAAACAGTTGTGCTGCTTAATATTTTTTATAAACTGTAAATCTTTGATTAATAAAAAGTTAAAGAACAGCATTTATTTAAAATAGAAATCTTATGTAACAATATACACTACCGTTCAAAATTTTGGGGTCAGTATTTTTTTGAAAGAAATTAATGCTTTTATTCAGCAAGGATATGTGAAATTGATAAAAAAAAAGTGACATTAAAGACTTGTATTGCTGGAAAAGATTTATATTTTAAATAAATGCCGTTCTTTTTAACTTTTTATTTATCAAAGAATCCTGAAAAAAGAATCACAAGTTCCCAAAAAATTTTAAGCGGCACAATTATTAACAACATTAATAATTGTGGATCAAATCAGCATATTAGAATGATTTTTGAAGGATTACGTGACACTGAAATAAATAACACGCATAACAATTGCTGCAATAAAATATATTTATTTTACATATTTACTAAATTAGAATGAATTGGATGCAAAAAAAGAAATAACTGTTATTTCATGTTATAATGACCAAACTAAATGTTTATATTTGTTTGTTTATGATATTTTTAATATAGATTTATTTAAAATTGATATAAATTTCCCAAAATTTCCAATTAATTCCCATAAATTCTCATACATTCCTGTAAATTCCTGTTAAGTTTCCAAATTGGAATATTTCCAAAATTCCCCACGTTAAGTTCCCGTGGAAATTTATCGGAANGCTTAATATTTTTTATAAACTGTAAATCATTTTTTCAGGTTTCTTTGATTAATAAAAAGTTAAAGAACAGCATTTATTTAAAATAGAAATCTTATGTAACAATATACACTACCGTTCAAAATTTTGGGGTCAGTATTTTTTTTAAAGAAATTAATGCTTTTATTCAGCAAGGATATGTGAAATTGATATAAAAAGTGACATTAAAGACTTGTATTGTTAGAAAAGATTTCTATTTTAAATAAATGCTGTTCTTTTTAACTTTTTATTTATCAAAGAATCCTGAAAAAAGAATCACAGGTTCCAAAAAAATATTAAGCGGCACAACTGAAATTTCTAACATTAATAATTGAGTATCAAATCAGCATATTAGGATGATTTTTGAAGGATTACATGACACTGAAATAAATAACACGCATAACAATTGCTGCAATAAAATATATTTATTTTACATATTTACTAAATTAGAATGAATTGGATGCAAAAAAAGAAATAACTGTTATTTCATGTTATTATGACCAAACTAAATGTTTATATTTGTTTGTTTATGATATTTTTAATATAGATTTATTTAAAATTTATATAAATTTCCCAAAATTTCCAATTAATTCCCATAAATTCTCATACATTCCTGTAAATTCCTGTTAAGTTTCCAAATTGGAATATTTCCAAAATTCCCCACGTTAAGTTCCCGTGGAAATTTATCGGAAACGTTCCGCCCCTTTGCAACCCTAATTAGTATTCATCTTGGTTTCATAAAGTTATAAACTTTTATACCATTTCAAAATGATAGTGCCGAATGCATGCCCTCCAATCACATTAAACATCAAAACGGACTGCATCCACACAGGTGCATATGATAGCAAAAGCGTTAATTTTTTGTTTCCAGACTTTTTACAGATACTGAATGTTAAACACCAAATGTATTTAAATATATTAAGAAACATGTTTCTTATTTCTGCAGTGATTCCAGATACGCTGCTGATAACACACTCTCGCATTCTGAGCGGCCAGCCTGTTATCGAAGGCACGGAGCTTCAGCTGACATGCGCAGCGTCCGTCCAATCAGTTCAGCACACTCACGTGTCCGTCACATTCGGCATGCGGAGCAGCAGGGGGGCGGAGTCTCTGGGTCACAACCTGAGAGAAATCATCGCCATCGACCGCGAGCTGCGCGTGACTCCGGGTCACAGCGGCGGTTACGGAAAGAGATACAGAGATGGAGAGATCGCTCTGGAAAAGCGGAAAGGGGACGGAGGCAGGGATCTGTACGTGCTGAAGATGAGCGCTCTGGCACCGGAGGATTCTGGGTCATATTTCTGCGAGGCTGTGCAGTGGATCAGAGATCCAGATGGCCAATGGGAACGCATCGCGCAGAGGACCATGGAGCTCGGGAATCTCACCGTTCAACCACTCGGTTAGAAACAACCTCTTTTATTTAATCTATGAGTTTATGTAAAACATCAAACATGATTTGAGAAGATGTAGGATAAGAAGCATCAGCTCTGCAGGCTTTGGCATGGGCGTCTGCTCTCTTCACTGCATAGATAGTGAAGCAACTTGATCACATAAAATCTCTTGGGTTTATTTTCTGTTTTGAATGTGTGTCAAACTATATGTGCAGTGTAAATGCAGGCTGATTTTGACTCCTATAAAAAAGCCCTTGACATCCTTGGTCAATTTTAATGCGTTTTAATGCATGTCCCCTCTTATGCTATTTTAAAGGTTCCCAATTTAGTTTTAGAGTCTCCTACAACAGGTTTACATTCATCCAAGGTCAAAAACACTTTAATTTTCTCATAATATCCACTCTTTTCTCTCAGTGTCTGAAACGGTTCGATCAAGGATTCAGTCTCTCTAAACCCCTCCTCTCTGACTCTCATTATTAGAGGTCGACCGACATGGGTTTTTCTCTGGCCGATGGTGATATTTAGAAATCAGGGCAGCAGACGGCCGATATATGATGCTGATTTTTCATCTTATAAAATCTAACCGTTAAGTAGTAAGAAGTGATACAGAAAATTGGGAAAGGGAAGAAAGACGGGGAGAGATTGTCAGATGCATAGAGAGAGAGAGAGAATCAGGGAAAGGATAAGAGAAAGAGACTAAATTAGTGGAGGCAGGACAGGAAGAAAGGAGCCATAGACACTAATATGTCTATCATTTCTTTTATGAATGTGTTATCTGCACTTTCTCTTTTTGATTATAGGACACATCCTGGGGTTTTTAAAATGGTATTGGGTGTGGATTTAATGTTTTGGCTTCACATTGCAATACGTCACAGATGTCTGAAATGCAAAAAAATTCCCATATTAGGGCAGTTCACCCTAATCAAAAATCTAGACTTTGTCAAATAAACTTAGTAGTAGCCTAATTCATAGTAATACATGGCTCAATTTTTTAAGCTCCTTCTCAAAACTGTTCTGAAGCATGCTTTTTTGTTTGTTTGTTGACATACACTGCTATAAGTCAAATGGCCATAATCTAAGTGATAACAAAAATGCCTTGACGAGCGATGACGTCTGTGGGTCCGACATACACTGTGTTCCAAATTATTATGCAAGTGACATATCAGTAAGATTTCAGTACAATAAGCATTCAGATTTTAGTTTTTCTAAGAAAATGTTTGTTTATTTATCCATGTCTTTTTAGATAACTGGTATCAATCTCAGACAAAATAATTTGCCAGGTCTATGGAAACCCTACTTAGAGGTTGTTCCACATTATTAAGCAAGTCACAGTTCTCATGCAATATG
>RJVU01057277.1:455662-473625 GCA_003731715.1 Anabarilius grahami
TTATAGTGATTTTTGTTCTAAAAAAATTGTACTTGAAGAAAATATATATAATTTTGTAAATGTATATATTTTTTTACATTACAATAATGAAAAATGTTGAAATAATGTGAAGAAAAACTTGATAATGTGTAGAAAATATACCTTTTTTTTGTTTTGTTTTTGGGTGAAATACGGCCCCGACAATTCTTGTCATTTTTTTTGAAATTCCCCTGAATACAATAAATGAATGATTTCAGTGATCAGAACCACTGAGTAACAATGGCCGAATAAGCTTTGAGGAGTTCAGAGCGACAGTTTACCTAAAGGTACCAACAAAAATCAAACAACCACTTGGAGAATTTACTGAAACAAAACCACTTTACCTTAAAAAGACACGGAACTGAGAGGAGAGAAGCTCTGAAGCGAGACGGCTCTCCTCACATAATGATAAATGAACTCGCTCGCGTAAACACGACGTGAGCTCTGAGCCGAGAGTTACTTGAAATGCCGTTCAGGCTGCCAGGATTTCCAACTGCACTTACAGGACCAAAGTGGGACAAGGACCAAATCTTGTACATTTGAAAATCATCCTAATGTTAAACCGCTCTTCGGCATTACTATAATTGTACTGTTTTGTGCATCTGGGTCATTCTACAAAACAGGTGCTTTTGTGTCCATCATTAATGTGTGAATAATCATGAGGAATGAAAGTGTTTCCAGGCAAAAAATATTGTGCAGTTCCATAAGTGAATTCGGCGTACAGTCTCCTCTTTAATCAATATCTTCTAAAACTTGTGATTGTAATCTATTTTATATAGTAAGTGTTTTTGAAAAATGATATTTTTAGAAACATTACATGTTGTGCTTGTTTTAAAGGCATAGTTATATCCCAACATTTATTAATTTAGCTTGAGAATCAGTTTTTTTAAATCGAAACCACATGTTTCATAGAATGACCCATTTGTTAAAATAGTGTTTGTTTGTTTTTTTTGAAGGAATGGATGATAGAAGAACTGTTTTTACTTCATTTTCTCCATGCATTCACCAAAATATGGGTTAGACAGTAGATTAGATAGATGGACTAGAGATGTTCGTGGTTTTTGAGTCTCAGAATCGTGATTTCTGCAGCTGGTCTCTCTGGGATTGTACTAATGTGAAAGCCACATTAACATCAGGGATTCTGTGTTTCTGTACTTATTTACAGCGTTCAGACGCTGAAATCTGATTTATCCTCTTATGCCACGTGACTAAACGCTGAATGACAGTCAACAGAATATTCTCTGGATATTAATCCTCTTGTTTACGGTCCGAAACATCTCGTGTCATGCCGACTGTTTCAGACAGTAGCCATCTTGTTCTCTTTCCTCAGTTGTGATGTAACATGATTTCAATAATTACAGCATTTATGCCGTGATAAATTGTGCATGAAATGCTCAAGATTTGCGTCGTTGACCCCGATTGTGTGAATTTGGCTCAGAGTTGTAGGCTGGATTAAATGTTTTTAGCTGGAAATGATCATGCTGAAACACCAACGTTTGTTGTTTTACCTTTTTATGTGCATTACATAATATGCAGTAATGCGGTGCTCATGTTTGGTTTTGAAGCTGTAACACTGTGTTTTCTTGCACTGCGTTTTGTGAGATTTTGTAGTCGGTGGTTTCATTGTCTGCATCTATTTTGAGGTTCCTGAATAAAACATGTCCTGATAAGAGATGTCAGATTATTGTTTGGCACACAGTGAGAAAGTTGCATGTGATCTAGTGCTATGTTGTTTTGCATCGTATTCTAATGCGGTGGTGTGTGGCGACATCATCACCTTGGCAAACTCTCCATAGAAACTGCTGAAGTCAAACAGCGGGAACATATTGACCATTCGCACGTTCTAAACGGCCTCTCTAAAATGAGCTTCTGAAATTGTCATGTCTCAAAAAACCAACATTCCTGAGGAACAAAGCACTTCTTCCTCCTTTTTAAATACATTGTTCAAAAAAATATGCTTAATCTTGTTCCCTGTTCTGTCTTTTTCTGCATTTTAGCTTCTGCATTAGTCTGGTTAATTCTTGAAACTGCCCTTTTAGTATCTCAAGTTTTATTTCTCGTGTGTGATTGTTCCTCATTTGTCAGTCGATTTGTATTAAAGCTTCCGCTAAATGACTAAGTGTTAGGGCTGTAACTATATATCACGTAAACAAAAATATAACAGTATGTATCAGTTCAGAACTCTACAGAAGGTCACACATGTTTATTAGGGGCACATATTGTATCTGTCGGCGTTCTTCCGCTGTGGAAGTCTATGGCAGCCCTTAGAATCGCTTGCGGGAAAGTTATGAAGTTTGGCACACTGATGGAGCTCAGTCCCAACATTAACCACACCGCTTTTGGAGTCTCTAAATCAATGCCTCTAGCGCCACCACCTGTTCAAATTTTTCGCTCATGTTTATGCTAATAACTTTTGAACCATAAGGGATAGAAACAAAATTCATTGGCTCAAGACGATTCAACTGCACCCTGTGACGTTATTTTCCGTCATGAAAATTTTCCTGCCATTTAGAATTTTCCGAAAAACCTACTTTTTCTAACTCCTCCTAGGCCGTTGCTCTGATTTTCACGAAAATTGAACCAAATCAAACCATGATGACAAAAATTGATCTTTATCCCACTTACAACTTTATCGTATTCAGACCAAACTTGGTCCATGTCATCACAAGCATGACCTGAGGTTACATGCTGCGTTTCGGTGCAGCGCCACCTACTGGTCCGAAGATATGAAAAATTAATATTTATGTGTATAACTTCTATAATAGAAGTGGTCTCGTTAGATTTGTGGCGTCATGCCAAATTGAATATCTAATCGGCCATTTTGGGTGTCGGACATTTTGAGTTTTGTCGCAAAATGCTGTATTTTAACGCATGAATGTATCATTACGAAACTCTGTATGGCTCATCGATGCCCTGAAGGTGTCTGAGAAGTTTCGGACCAGGGCCACCTAGTGGTAAAATCAAATATTCAAATGTTTATAACTTTGGGTGAGGTCGACTTATATTCATGCGAGTCATCTCCTTAGATTCCTGAATCCTTGCCGAGTCAAACGATACCAAACATGCTAGGTTTCGCCTTATGGTTAGTGAAACGTTGTGATTTAGCGTTTAAACAACATTCGTGAATATCTTCAAAACGTTTATAGCAAGTCGCAAAAAAATGCACTCAAAGTCGGGTGTGGGTAATTTTTAATGTGTTCATACATATAAATGTCTATAACACCTAAATGAAATGAGATATTTTCACCAAATTTGACACACTTATGTATGGGGGCACTCTGAGGACACACAAAAAAAGTGGTGGACTGCGCCTCTTGGTGGCGCTATAATTGAACAAAATATGAAACTGGCTGTAACTACAGTACTATTGGTCAAAATTGACATGCAGTGTCTTTGTCTCAGTTGCTATCATAGTCCATTATGACATTGTTGGTCTGCTACTAGCTTCCTTGTTTGCTTCTGTTGTGCTTGGCCCCTTAATTGGTGCTTGCAAATATATTTAATTATGATTAAACATGATAATGCAAGAGAAACCAGACAATAATGGGTCTGCACGTTAGATGCACGAACACTGACAGCCATAAAGGCTTAAAGTGCAGCTGGTTCAGCACGATTAATCTCTTTGTAGCCTCAGTAACATGCATTGTTAAAACTAACAATGAACACTTGTTTTATTAACTAACATTAACAAAGATCAATACATACTGCAACAAATGTATTGCTCATTGTTAGTTAATGCTTTAAGTAACATTAACTAATAGACCTTATTGTAAAGTTACCATATATATATATATAGTGATTTTACAGGTTTTGTATTTTCAGAACACAATATAAATTGAGGATATAAAATGAATTGCATTTACTATGTTCCATAAGCTTAAAGTACTATGAATGTATAACTTTTTTTAATTTATTTTTTTATAATGTGCATTATTACATTCATTAAAATATAAACACTCATGAAGTTCAATTAAAGTAAGCAGCATTTACAGAGAGGCTGAAGTGCTTCATTAAGCATGTGAATGTCATTTCAAGTATGTTATGTAACACATTTCATAATGTGTCTCAAATAGCACAGTATGTCAGATCCCCCACAAAGCACACATGGTAATTAACAGAAGCAAATATTGATGCTGCTGAAGAGGCTGATGTAGGTCACTGTGAGCGTTCAGATGTCACTGCTAACTACACGTCCATGATCGTGGCGTCACCAGCTCCCAGAAGCTTGTCTGTTTTAAGAAAATGCAAACACTTGTTAAATCTGATTGATGGCATTACTGTACTCTGAAGAGAGCAAACACAACATTTAACAACCTTATAGTAAATCGTTACCAACTCATTTTTTTTTTTACCAAACCCTTTTGACTTGCATTGAAAGGGTGATTTACTCAGTGACCCCGCAGTGCCACCAAGTGGATGTTGTTTCATTTTTTTAAATTACCATTTGTACAGTTCTATAACGTTTTTTGCCACCTCTATTCTGCTATCTCTTATTTCATAACTTTATATAGCTTTTAAAATTGTTCTGCTTTATTTCTGAGCTGTTACCACATCGTACACCATCTGTCAGTGTTTTTCAGTTAGCTTTGCTGCTCTTGTGACCTAATCCTGGACAGAACTTAATCGTCACTGTCAATCGTGAGACATCTGGACTTTGAGCCTTCGTGGTCAAACAGTGATCCATTAATCAAAGTTTTTATTGTGCGTTTGGGAACTTTGGCCGTGTGCAGCGCTTAAAGAGGACCGGGGAATCCTGCAGTGATGCAGTGAAGTGGGTTCTGGTGTGTGGAAGCTTATTTCTGCCACAGAATAAAAAAATAAAAAAGGTAATTGTAACCTTTTTATCACAAAAAAGTTACTTTATTTTTTGTATTACATGGAGGAAAAAAAAAACTATTACTAGAGAAAGAAAAAAAACGTCAGCTTTGATGCGTAAACTCTGTAAACCTAGGGGAAAAATGTCAGAATTGCGAGATGTAAACTCGGGATTACAAGAAAAAAAGTCAGAATTGCGAGATGCAAATTTGGGATGACGAGAAAAAAAGTCGGAATTGCAAAATGTTAACTCGGGATGACGAGAAAAAAAAGTCGGAATTGCAAAATGTTAACTCGGGATGACGAGAAAAAAAAGTCGGAATTGCAAAATGTTAACTCGGGATTACGAGGAAAAGTCTGAATTGTGAGATGTAAACTCTGGATTACGATGAAAAAGGTCGGAATTGCAAGATGTAAACTCGGGATTACGAGGAAAAAAGTCGGAATTGCAAAATGTAAACTCTGGATTACGATGAAAAAGGTCGGAATTGCAAAATGTTAACTCGATTACTAGAAAAAAAGTCGGAATTGCGAGATCTAAACTCGTAATTACGAGAAAAAAAATTCGGAATTGTGAGATGTAAACTCGGGATTACAAGAAAAAGTCGGAATTGCGAGTTGTAAACTCAGGATTAGAAGAAAAAAGTCGAAATTGCGAGATGTAAACTCTGGATTACAAGAAAAAAAGTGAATTGCAAGATGTAAACTCTGGATTACAAGGAAAAAAGTCGGAATTGCAAAATGTAAACTCGGGATTACGAGAAAAAAAAGTCGGAATTGCAAAATGTTAACTCGGGATTACTAGGGAAAAAAATCGGAATTGCGAGATGTAAACTCAGGATTACGAGGGAAAAAAAGTCGGAATTGCAAAATGTTAACTCGGGATTACGAGGAAAAGTCTGAATTGTGAGATGTAAACTGGATTACGAGAAAAAAAGTCGGAATTGCAAGATGTAAACTCGGGATTACGAGGAAAAAAGTCGGAATTGCAAAATGTAAACTCTGGATTACGATGAAAAAGGTCGGAATTGCAAAATGTAAACTCGGGATTACGAGGAAAAAAGTCGGAATTGCAAAATGTAAACTCTGGATTACGATGAAAAAGGTCGGAATTGCAAAATGTTAACTCGATTACTAGAAAAAAAGTCGGAATTGCGAGATCTAAACTCGTAATTACGAGAAAAAAAATTCGGAATTGTGAGATGTAAACTCGGGATTACAAGAAAAAGTCGGAATTGCGAGTTGTAAACTCAGGATTAGAAGAAAAAAGTCGAAATTGCGAGATGTAAACTCTGGATTACAAGAAAAAAAGTGAATTGCAAGATGTAAACTCTGGATTACAAGGAAAAAAGTCGGAATTGCAAAATGTAAACTCGGGATTACGAGAAAAAAAAGTCGGAATTGCAAAATGTTAACTTGGGATTACTAGGGAAAAAAATCGGAATTGCGAGATGTAAACTCAGGATTACGAGGGAAAAAAAGTCGGAATTGCGAGATGTAAACTCAGGATTACGAGGGAAAAAGTCGGAATTGCGAGATGTAAACTCTGGATTACGATGAAAAAGGTCGGAATTGCAAAATGTAAACTCGATTACTAGAAAAAAAGTAGGAATTGCGAGATCTAAACTCGTAATTACGAGAGAAAAAATTCGGAATTGTGAGATGTAAACTCTGGATTACGAGAAAAAAAGTGAATTGCGAGATGTAAATTTGGGATTACTAGAAAAAAGTCTGAACTGCGAGATGTAAACTTTCCGTACTGTAGTTTCCGTACTGTTCAGTTCTTACCCCAGTTCGTGGGCAGTGAATCTGAGCGTACCACTCCAGACAGTACAGACAGACATGGATGCCCTGACCGATGAACAGACACGTCCACATGATGATGTTCCACACCGGACTCTTCCGTTTGTCGTTCATGGCGAAGTTGAACACCACTGGAAAGGTATAAAAAAATGTACACAAGCACTTCAATCCTGCTCAGTAAACTCTGCATGACTATTTGTGAAAGTTTTACAAATGCATTGACTGAGATTGCCATTTTCATAATTCAGTTTTGTATGTTCAGCAACAGGTTCTCTTGCTCTCTTACCACCAATACCCGCGAATGTACAGAACATCACCGGGTAGAAGAATCCGAAGCCCATGGTGAAGGCGTACTCATGAACTAGTGCAGAAACGGCAAAAACGGAGAGTGTGGCCACCGAGCGGAGCTTAGAGCCTGACAGCTGAGGGGTTCAGCAGAGATTCATGGTCAGAGTTATTAAAACACGACACGCATTTCAAAAGTGAGACTCAGGAGTGTCAGTTCTCACCCAGAGGAAGTCTCTGTAGCCGTAGTAATAAAGCCAGTCGTGGACGACGATGTTCCATGTGCGGTAATAATTGGCAAAGGAAGTCGAGTTCCACCAGTCCTGATGAAACAGAGACGCGAGACACTGAAGAACACATCAACAATCTGGACACTCCCTAAATGCTTTAGAATGATTGTTCATGTGAACTAATGTTAACAAATGGAACCTTATTGTGAAGCGTTTCCAACTTTTCTATGTTTATATGAAGAACATACTAAATAGCAAATAGTTGAAAACTACTAGAGTTCACTTACTTTGTAAAACATCCGGTCAGCGAAACGCAGCATCTCAGCGAAAGCGTTGAGCCAACAGTGCAGAAATGCGTAGAAGCCCAACATTAATATGAGCATCCCTGAACATAAGATCACACACGCTGCCTGAGAAATTCAATACTAAACAGATATTTCTTAATATTAACGAATAGTCTGCACATCCCAGGTGACATCACCCGAAATGGTGAATTATTGCATTTTGATTAAAGTTAATGAATAGTTTGTACTGATGAATTGGATCAAAAATATGTATTAAGAGATACATTTTCATTTTGTGTGTGTGTGAAACTCTTGCAGAAGCGTTAGACCGTACCTGGGAAAGCGGCGTGGAAGAGCGCCAGGATGAGCGTGCGTGTGCTGAACGGCTGGTTGCTCTTGTTCCTAAACACAGGGATGCACAAGCGCACCAGGATGAAGTACAGATAGAACAGACTGGCCAAGATCTGTGAGGAGACAGAGGAACAGGAGAGCGATGGATTTGTGAGGTGGGCGAATCTCATGAAACTAACACTGTTTTTAGAACCATTCAAGTATTTTGTATTGTGACAATTTTCATGACACATTTCACTCCAAAAAAAAAAGTATTTTTTTATGTTAAAAACACTAATTATTAATTTTATTTGTTTTAATATATTTATTTATTTTGAACTAGACAATTAAACACCTGATAATACTGANAGTATAAAGGGTCAGTCGTGGCCTAATGGATAGAGAGTCGGACTTGTAACCCAAAGGTCATGGGTTCGAGTCTCAGGTCCGGCAGGGATTGTCGGTGAGGGGAGTGAATGTCCAGCGCTCTCCCCACCCTCAATACCACGACTGAGGTGAGACCCTTGAGCAAGGCACCGTACCCCCAACTGCTCCCCGGGCGCCGCAGCAATGGCTGCCCACTGCTCCGGGTGTGTGTTCACTGCTGTGTGTGTGCACTTGGATGGGTTAAATGCAGAGCACAAATTCCGAGTATGGGTCACCATACTTGGCCACATGTCACTTCACTTCACTTCATAAAACCATCTGCAGACCTTTTTTAATTTTATTTTTTATTTATTATATTTATTTATATTTTGGTCCTGACACCTTTCAGCTGGGAGAGTGTGGTGATTGCTTTAATTTGTGTGTTAAATATATAAATATATAAGTAAAGTTGTAAGTGCAGATCATGGTAGTATTTGTTGTGTACTAAATTTAATTTGTGCTATTAAAAAAATATATGTTATTGATTTTGACTGTTGACTGAGGGGGGAATGTGTGTAATTACCATGAAAATATTACAATTCAAAATAAACTTGTTTACCTTTTTCTCTTTCTTTGAGCAAAATACAATTTCTTATTTTTGATTAAATTTTTTTGGGGTGAAATATGACTCAGGAATGTGTTGGTCATCCCACCTTTAGAAAGTTCATGCCAACGTAGTTCCATCTGATGTACGGGTTTCTGAAAGGGAACAAAAAACAGTGAGGATATTGATTTTTAAGTTTGTCATGACGTAATACAGTTATACAGCACAACAAGAGGCGTTTACCGCGGGTAGACCTCACGGTAGATCAGAGTCGGGCAAAACAGAAAGTACAGATAGCTGGAGAGGGACGGATATCGCAGCGATTCATCTGGGGGAAAAACAGACGTGAAGATCAGCTGTGTTTCAGTATATAAAGAATCAGCATTCAAACTTGTGCAGTCAGAATCTGAAGCGTGTCAGTAGGTTTTCACAGCATTACCCTTCTGTGGCGTGTGTCTGAGGACGGCTGGTGTGGTTTCACGGATAAACGAGTAACTCTTCATTAAAAATCTGATCTGTGGAGTAAAAGCAGGATTTGCACACAGACATGAGAAAACATCTGACGCTCGACTGAAACTACGGGTTCAATTCTCTGTTAGTCAAAACATATCTGCCCAGTTTTGTCCGTTAGGCCGCTGACCTCTTCCCTGACCTTTACCCCATATGTAAGCACATCTGTGTGTCACTGTTTTGATATTCATGATATGCTGCCAATAATTTTGTGATTTATTTAATTTGGCGAAGGGCAGCAGACTTTGATTCCTGAACCCGAATCATCATTGGCACAAACCACTGGGCACTGCTTCGATTCTGGCACAATATTATTAAAACCCAGTTAGTTGTCCATTAATATATTAAACTTCTATCTTTACAGTATTTGATGTAATGACGCATTAAATATTAAGTTATATGATATAATTTATTAAATTACATTTATATATATTGCATATACACTACCAGTCAAAAGTTTGGAAACATTACTATTTTTAATGTTTTTTAACGAAGTCTCACATTTTTTTAAAAAATAAAAAATTTCAGCATTTATTTAAAATGGAAATCTTTTGTAACAAAAGTATACACTACCGTTCAAAATTTTGGGGTCATTAATTTTTTTTCTTTTTTTTTGAAAGAAATGAATACTTTTATTCAGCACGGATGTGTTAAATTGATAAAAAGTGATCGTAAAGATTTATATTGTTAGAAAAGATTTATAGTTTGAATAAATGCTGTTCTTTTTAACCTTTTATTCATCAATGAATCCTGAAAAAAGTATCACAGGTTCCCAAAAAATATTAAACAACACAACTGTGTCCAACATTAATAATAACTGATATCAGAATGATTTCTGAAGGATCATGTGACACTGAAGACTGGAGTAATAATGCTGAAAATTCAGCTTTGATCACAGGAATAAATCATATTTTAAAGTATATTTAAATAGAAAACCATAATTTTAATTTGTAATAATATTTCACAATATTATTGTTTTTTTCTGTATTAATTATGAAATAAATGCAGCCTTAATGAGCATAAGAGACTTCGTTCAAAAACATTAAAAATAGTAATGTTTCCAAACTTTTGACTGGTAGTGTACATGTAATTTCATAATTAAAGTAGTTTAAGTATACAGTACCTGTTCTAATATGATGATGAATCGTGATGCGGGTGGCAGCTGATAATGCAGGACGACATACACTGGAAATATTCCCAGCATGCTCATCTGAGCCGTACACAGTAAGAGCGCCGACCCCGCCGACACGCACGTCCTCCAGCGGCTGCTGTGGTACAGTCCGCCCCAAACGCGCAGAACGTGGTACGGCCCGAGCAGAGTGTAGCCGAACATGAGCGTCCAGGCCCAGATGACCGTATTCAACTGACCGAACGCATAATAAAACAGATCAAAGTCCAGAACCAGCCTGAAATATACAAACACTCGCTGTCAGGTATATTTCAGTGTAATTGTCTGTTTTTGATGCTTCATTTATATATATGCACACTCACTCACACACACACACACACACACACACACCTGCCCTGGTCGATGTAGTCCACTGCTAAAGTGCTCATGACGAACAGGAATAGAGCAGCGATGAACATGTNGAACGCATAATAAAACAGATCAAAGTCCAGAACCAGCCTGAAATATACAAACACTCGCTGTCAGGCATATTTCAGTGTAATTGTCTGTTTTTGATGCTTCATTTATATATATGCACACTCACTCACACACACACACACACACACCTGCCCTGGTCGATGTAGTCCACTGCTAAAGTGCTCATGACGAACAGGAATAGAGCAGCGATGAACATGTGGTAGATGGTCCTGATGTGACTGATCTCAAATAACTCACTGGAGAGAGAAGAACAGGTTGTCCTTTGGTTAAAATATTAATAATAAATATAGCTGCAAGCAGCAATTAAGGGGCCAAGCACAAAGGCATAAGTCACGCCACCCTGGCTGGGAAAGTCAGACCAACTGCAGCATCGAGCAATTAAAGACATTTTAAGATGATTGTAGGCAAAATGGCTGAAAAAGTATCAATACAATGACTAGTAATATGATTTAATGGTTTATCACGTTCGACCAATAGGTGGCGCTGTGTCCAAATTGATGATGTGTGGTTACAGTAAGGTGTCAATGACGCACAAAAAGTTTGGTGTCAATATGACAAAGCATTGCAGAGATACAGCCTCACTTTTGACCACAAGGTGGCACTGTCTTGAAACTTTGAGTATCTTCAGGGCCTGGTGCTGATGGCACATACCGAGTTTCGTAATGATACACCAATGCATTCGTAAAGTATAGCATTTTATATCATAATACAGTATTGACGTTAGCGGCAATGTCATGTTTTGTTCAATTATAGCGCCACCAAGTGATCAGAGCAATTTTTTTTTTATGTGTCTTCAGCGTGCGCCCATACATAAGTGTCAAATTCAGTGAAAATATCTCAATTATAGACATTTATATTTATGAGCACATAAAAAATGACCCATGCGCGGCGAAAGTTGTTTAAACGTTAAATCACAACATTGCAATAACCATAATGCAAAACCTTGCACGTTTGGTATCGTTGGACTCGGCAAGGATTCAGGAGTCTAAGGAGACGACTCCCGGGAGTCATCAAAGTTAGGGTTAGCATGTACATATTTTTGTTTTCACCACTAGGTGGCGCTGGTCCTAAACTTTTCAGGGTCCTTCAGTGCATACGACGACCCATACCGAGTTCCGTAACGATGCATTAATAAAATACAACATTTTACATGGCTGATATGGGAAAATTGGATATCATTTGACTCGGCATGCGACCCCGAATATAACCAATTTTATGATTTTTGGGCAAACCGTTTAGAAGTTATAAGCAAAAATAAAAAAATTTCGTATCTCCGGACCAGTAGGTGGCGCATGTAGCCTCAGGTCATGTTTGTGATAACACTTTCCAAGTTGGGTCTGAATACGATAAAGCGTTGCGGAGAAACAGCCTAACGTTCATTTTTGCGAACGCTACGTAAAATTCGATCGCACGTTATTCAAGAACAGTTTGACAAATACTGATAGTAGCTATAATGATAGAATTATAATGACGCAATAATAATAATAATAGGCTGAGTATCTGGGTGGTTGCTAGGGTGTTGCTATGTGATTGATAAGGTGGCTGGATTTTTTTTCACCTCTTTTATCATCGATCGACTTCATAATCGGCACTAATAGTACTTACTCCAGCAGTGAGCATCTGGCTATAAACACCTTCCCCTGCTCCAGTTTGTGCCTGAAAATCAAAATATATGAGCAGAAACATTTTCCAGAGCGTAACACCGTCTGCATGACAACTGATTGGCAGGATGTGACATCACAGCAGCTCTCACCTGTTGTCGGTTCCCGTCTCGTCCGTGTGTGTGTGTGTGTTTGTGGACAGAGACTGCATCGAGTCTGTGAGCGCTCGCTCCAACGCCTCATTCAGATGAGTCTGAACGTGTCTGATCACCGCCGCTTTCATCCTCTGCTCAGAAACAGACGTGATGGAGCAGGGTCACATGATCAGATCATGTGATGAAGCTGGTCTCTGCTGATCTTAGAGACTGTTGTGCTGGAGGAGACTTTACTCAGTGCTCGACTCTTGCATAAATGTTGTGATGTTACTTCCATCAAGAGGTGCATCAGTTTTTGGTCGAGACCTTGTATGACGATGCAAGAGTTGAACACTGTAAAGTGTCCTCTATGCTAGAAACATAATCACAGTAATAATGATCTAATCTTTCTATAATGATTATAACTGTAAAAAATGAATCAAATTTACACAGTAAAATACAGTTTTCCATTGAAGCACTAATATACCATAAAAACAATGCATTTTGGGTAATATTTGTCATTTCCAAGAAAGTAGCCTATAGGTAACTTTCTCTAAAACAACAAATAATATTACCCAGAATGTGTTGTTTTTATGGTATATTATGGTTTCAATGGAAAACTGTAAATTTTATTCATTTTTTTTACAGTTATTTTTTTAGAGTATACTTGAATCCAAACAGTGATTTTATTTATTTATTTATTTATTTTTTTGGCCAGGCAGTGTATATTTCTTGATTAAAAAATACTTCAATTTTATCTAAGAATTTTTTTTAAATTATTAATAGTAAGTATTATATATATATATATGTTGAGACTTTATTTATTTCTTTATTTATTTTTATTTTTATTTTCATAACAATCAGATTCTCTCACGAACTCTCGTGGAAATATTATTTTAATTGCTAATTTTTAAATAAAATTTTATACATATATATACATACTGCAAAAACATTTTTTTGAATAATTATAAGACAAAAAAAAAAAAAAAAAAATCTAATGGTCTCAATTTTTTTTTAACAAAACATTTTTTCCAGTGTTTTTTAAACTGGATTATCATGTTTCTCTCAGCGGTGAAGTGTCTCACCTGCATGTCTTCCTCTCTCATGTTTGTGTGATTATCATCTGCAGACACAGAATACAGTAATCATGTACAATGGCTGAGCAGAATAAAGCATCATGTGATCAGCGCAGACTCACGCTGTCTGATGGAGCCGTTCTCGGAGGGACGCTGGTTTCCACCGGCTGTCCGGCCGCCGGTGCGACGCACCGCGCTGCTGTCATGTGATGACATCGTGACGTCTCTGAGGGGCTTTAATCGATCTGAAGTGTCTGAGATAGACAGAAGATTTATATTCAGATGGTCTTTATGTTTCTGGTTCTGTGGAGATGAAACAAGCTCTTGATGTTGCATTCTAATGCATCATATGACCTTCTGAACCCTGCAGAAATGACCTGAAGTTACCTGTGCTGTATTCCCTGATCACTAACACTGTCCCTCTGAATGTAAACAGAGCTAATCTTTGGCTGGGGAGGGTCCGTTCACTTCACGACCGACAGTAACCTTCAAACTCCTCACTGAGCTGAGAGAATCGCGTCTCGCCTCACAGATACATCAGCGTCAGGAGCAGATATAATGAATCTAATTACACACATTCATGGTCACGGCTAATAAATGATGTTGGAGATAAAACAGCAGAGACAGATGCAGAATTCAGAAGTTACTTCTTAAAGGGTTAGTTCACCCAAAAATGAAAATTCTGTCATTNTCTCTTCAGAAGCTCTGTGGTACGGTCAACTTCAGCACAAATCATTTATCAGTCAGTCCAGAACTGCCTCGACTTGGTTTGATGAGCTTATAGAGTTAGTTCACCCAAAACTGAAAATTCAGTCATTTATTACTCACCCTCATGTCGTTCCACACCCGTAAGACCTTTGTTCATCTTTATAACACAAATTAAGATATTTTTTGATGAAATCCGTTGGCTCAGTGAGGCCTGCATTCACAGCAAAGAAAATGAACTATTTCAGTGCCCAGAAAGCTACTAAAGACATATTTAAAACAGTTCATGTGACTACAGTGGTTCAACCTTAATGTTATGAAGCGACGAGAATACTTTTTGTGTGCCAAAAAAACAATTTCTAGTGATGGGCGATTTCAAAACACTGCTTCATGAAGCTTTGAAGCTTTACGAATCTTTTGTTTCGAATCAGTGGTTCAGAGCGTGTATCAAACTGCCAAAGTCACATGATTTCAGTAAACAAGGCTTTGTTTCGTCATTTCGAAACGTTTCTAAATTTCAGTAGTTCACCACTGGGGGGCAATGATCTCTGTGAACTAATGATGGGCAGAGTGAGGCTTTGTGAAACACTGAAACAGTTGAAGNATGGATCTTGAGAGAGGAAATGTCATTGCTTCCTATGGAGGCCTCACGGAGCCATCGGATTTCATCAAAAATATCTTAATTTGTGTTCTGAAGATGAACGAAGGTCTTACGGGTGTGGAACGACATGAGGGAGAATCATTAATGACATTATTTTCATTTTTGGGTGAACTAACTTTCAAAACTAACTTCATGAAGAAATTAATTTAATACTTATGAAGTTATTGTGATTTACATTTAAAAAGCGAATCAATCAAGCAAAGTGTTCTTAACAAGACATTTATGAATGAACTTCATGAAAACATCCAGATCATATTTCACCCAAAAATCAAAGAAAAAATTATATATATACTGTAATATGACTATAATATGGTATTATTCTGCAGTAAAATTACTTATTAAAAATCAAATACAATTAGCACCATGATGTATAAATAGTACAATTAAATATGGCATCATTTTTTTGTATAACAATTTGGGAGGGAAAAATGATTGTCATGAATATAATATCAAAACACGCATACAAAAGTTTTCTGTGAACAATATAAGTTTTCCTTGTTTATCTTATCTATTTTTTTAAGTGAAATATTTCCTGAGATTCACCCTTATATTTCTATATAAATTTAAAGTAATAAAGCCCCCAGTACCTGATTTTAATGACTGAAAATGAATCTTAATGATCATGGACTCCCCTCCGCAGGTCTCTGTCCTCAGCTTCAGTGTTTCTCCCGTCTGTACGAGTGTTTATATGTGAGCTTTGCTCTTTAATGTGATCACGCTTCTTCTACACACCGTTATCGATCTGTTTACACTGAATCTGCCCTACTGACCCTGTGTTCACGTACAATAATAGAACAATCGCTGTCAGTCACTCTACTGTATGTACAGATCAGATTAAAACCGTTCATTCAGTTGTTGGTCAGACAATTTTTAAACAAAAAACATTTTTTCTTACTATTATTCGAATGTTTTCCTTAGTTGCAGCGATGGAGATATTGACACTTGATCTAATGAATGATATTCACACAACATTGATCTTATATTTTTGATGAACACTGGACTTTTTTCATATTTCTCTACTCTAAACGGTGGTTTTCACAGCAAAGAACCATTTTTGGTTCCCCAAAGAATCATAGTTTTCTTAGTGTGAAGAACATTTTAATAACTTTTTCCCCTGTAAAGAACTTTTTGTGGAATGAATGTTGAAGGTTCTTTATGGAAACATTAATGCCAATATTTTTAAGAGTGTAGATTCAGAAAACACTGACGTTCATGAACTGGATTCTCTTTATTGAAACGTTTTTAATGGAAAGTTCTGCTACAGGCCTGTTTGTCCATCATGCATGACAAAAACCAAACACAAAAAGGCAAATTATAATACAAATCCTCCAGTCCTTCATACAGATCTTCACCACACATGTGCCATTATTCACATTTAGTAAGATGATGCACAGAATCTCTTTAAAACTAGATAAGAAACCGCATGAGATCTTAAATAACGGTATTTTTTAAGGTTAGAAACGGCCACATGTGTTATATCTTGATGAATGCGTTCTCTAATCAACCTATTCCTGCTCACGAGTTCCTGTAGAAGAATCAGTGAACGGTGCAGAATGACTGAAATCACTTACTGAACCTTTAAAGTGTTTCCAAAAATATATATTCTTCATAACCTGACTCTCTTATCCTGACTGACAGATCAAGATGTGGACAGGTCAAAGGTCAGACCACACACACACACACACACACACACGAATGTCTCAGTATCTGATCAGAGTTCACACTAACTGATGTGACCGTGTCTGATCACGTGTGTGTGTGTGTGTTTCTCACACATCTGATTTTATAAAATGTCAAGATTTCTCAACTCCATTTATGATGTATAAAATCCTGATTCTAGGAACAATCTGATCTACTGAGTACAATTCTTAATATTTTTAATCTGTTATTATCGAATGTCTCTTATGGAAGCTTGTTTCTGCCACAAATTACAAAAAATGAAAAAGGTAATTGCAGCTTTTTCTCAGAAATGTGAGAGAAACTGGAAACTGCGAGAGAAACAGTCGCTATTACTTGTTATCTATTTTATTCCGTGGCAGAAACGAGCTTCAATACTCTAGAGTTTGTTATTATAGGTAATAATAAAGTTATTTTCTTTATCCAACGATACTGATAACATAAATAATGCATACAAATCGCAACAAAAGCTACTCTGTCCTTTAAATATGAGTATAAAAATAGTTACAGCTACAGAAAAATAGCTACAGAATTTGATCATAACACACTAATGTAGACGATTCCGCATCACAGACGGATTCTGGGTCGTTCTCAGGAAACGCGTTTATCTCAGATCGCATGTTTGTTTCATTAGAGTATCTGCTAATTTGCATGTCCTCATTTATCACTGAATTTTGCATTTTAATTCTGAATTTTCTCCTGTATATGGACACTGCCTGTTTAATAATGATTACAGTGATGCTACTAGAAAAGATAAATGACTGTTGGTACTAATATGTAGAAAGCCTGTAAGATTGTGGGTAAATCAGCCATTGAAAACACACATTAGATGTTGAATTAAAGTGTTTTCTGAGAATGACCCGTCTGCTGATGACCGCTCCACCTCCTTCATCTCACTGTTTTCCTGCTCACTTTGCAGCAGAAGCTCTTCCTCTCTGGACTACATGCAGCCCGAGCGCTTCTGTCAGAGTTTGAAAGCTGAATTTGACGTTATGTGACGGATTCGAGTGAGCTGACGGTTCATATTCATCACTGGAACTGCAGGCAACATGCACATATATATATATATATATTTGTATATATATACAGAGGAGAATTCAGAAGTACAGGTCGCCTGGAGAGAAACAAAAACAACACGGTAATTATTACTTAATTTATTAAATTACTAAAATGTGATCAAATTTGTTATTTCTAAATTATATTTATAAAATAACAAATATTTAATATTGTGATTTAAATATATTTAATGCATTATCAT
>RJVU01057277.1:476211-491530 GCA_003731715.1 Anabarilius grahami
TAACTATATAATATTTATATATTATTAAATATATTTAATGTATTATAATAGTTTATAATAGTACTTTAATAAATACATTTTTAAATACATTTTTATTTTTAAATCTTAATATAATTTTTTTCATGGTTTGAGGAATCATCAATAAATCAGTAACATTATATATCAATTATAGTTATAGAAATTTAACAAATTGTATATATATTATCATGTGATAATGGCTATTTTTGGCTTATACAGTGAATAAAATGTTATACAATATTATTATCATATTATTGTACTCCAGTATGATCTCTCTTTAGAAACTCAGACACCCTTGTGTAAAAGAAGTGCACTTAATTGAACTGAATGTGCACTAATAAGGCTGATTCAGTGAATAAAATACTTCACAAATGAACGATCTCAGACGATGCTTGAGATTCATTTGGTTTAACTGTCCAGAAGAGATTAATGGCCGGCCACCAACCCAGAAATAGCCATGCAGTGCATCTTGGGAGTTGGACTGACCGATAAGAGCAGCATGAGGCCGTCGGAACGGGTTTCTGGCCCTCATGACGTCTTTGATGCGCTCTACTTCCTGTTGGTAGCGGCGCCGGTCCTTCATGGCTCCTTCTTTAGCCTCGGTCAGCGCGTCCTCCAGCGCCCGAACCCGCTCGGCCGTCGAGCGCAGACGCTTCTCCAGCTTCGGAAGCTCGCAGCGCAAATCTGCGTTATCACGAACCAGCTGAGCGAGAGAGAAGCACAATCAAACAAAACACAATCCTGCAGTGGAAACAGTTATATTCATGTCTCTCACATCCTTCAGATATGTAAATGAGGCTATTATAATACAATTAATAACGAGAAAAGATGTAAAAAATGTAACTGTAGTCAAGGTGAAGAACAATTTAGGCATCATCTTAACATATTTAACTAACCTGTTTGTGAACTTTTGTAAGCTGATCCAGGTTGTTCTCAAGAAAGGAGATCTTCTGTTTCTGTGTTGAACACCCTCCGTTCTCATCCAGCTCCAGCTCAGAGCTCTGAAACACACAAATACAGCTTCATATAACCCGGCGAATGGGATGTTCTAACCCGGCGAATGGGATGTTCTAACCCGGCGAATGGGATGTTTTTAACCCGGCGAATGGGATGTTATAACCCGGCGAATGGGATGTTATAACCCGGCGAATGGGATGTTTTTAACCCGGCGAATGGGATGTTTTTAACCCGGCGAATGGGATGTTATAACCCGGCGAATGGGATGTTTTAACCCGGCGAATGGGATGTTTTTAACCCGGCGAATGGGATGTTTTTAACCCGGCGAATGGGATGTTATAACCCGGCGAATGGGATGTTTTAACCCGGCGAATGGGATGTTATAACCCGGCGAATGGGATGTTTCAACCCGGCGAATGGGATGTTTTTAACCCGGCGAAAATTACTATATGGCTGGCTTAAAATCTAAATAATCAAAAGGTGAACATTTATTAATAAGTGATTTAATAAATGTTAAAACTTTTTCATAAATGTTCATTTATTAAACATTAATAAATGTTAATTTCCAACATACTTTGGGTTTATTTTAAGCAAGCAATACAGTAATTTTTAAACAATAGTTGAGTTAAATAAAACTACCCAGCAGGTTACAACTTACGTTATTTTTAAGCCAGCATTTTTTAGTGTAATGTTATAGTTAATGCATTAACTAAAGTGACCTTACGGAGCCCTTAAAGGGATATAAAGGGAAAAATTATATTTCAATGCTTTTTCCTTCACCATGTCCCTTTAGGGGCTCCATAGAAACTTAAGTTTTTGTGTGCTAAAATCAGCCATAATTTAATGTTTCATGACATTTTCCAGCAGCTCAGCTTGTTTTCATTGTTCCTCTTTAATCTCTGATGATTCATGAGTCTCTCGTGTTTCAGGTGTGGACGAACGCACCCGTTTAACTCGAGCCGTGAGGTCCTGAACGAACAGCTTCCTCAGATTGTGGAGCGTCTGCAGTTCACGAGCCTTTAAAGAGAAACTGTGTGTCAAACATGTCATTATATTTCATATTCTTATAAGAAACAGTTATTTTTTCTCTATTCATCAAAGAACCCTGAAAAATAAAATGTATCACGGTTTCAACAAAAATATGAACTCTTTTCAACATTGATAATAATCATAAATGTTTATTGAGCATCAAATCATCATATCAGAATGATTTCTGAAGGATCATGTGACACTGAAGACTGTAGTAATGATGCTAAAAATTCAGCTTTGATCACAGGAATAAATTACACTTTACTATATATTCACATAGAAAACAGCTGATTTACATTGGAATAATATTTCACAATTTTTACTGTATTTTTAATCAAATAAATGCAACATTGATGAACAGAAGAGACTCTTTCAAAAGCATTAAAAAAACCTCGCCGACCCCAAACTAGTGTATAAATAAGCACTCTTTAGTTGAACTAACTGCATTTAGTATTTAAACTATGCTACATTTTCATTGAATTGTAAATAACATTCAATTAAGTGTCCAAAAACATTACATTAATTTCTTGTTAAACGTCACAAGGGCAGATACTCACAACGGTCTCCTCCAAACCCTTCATGTCCTGCTTGGTTTGCTCCTGTCGTTCATGAAGATATCTGCAGACACAATCCCTCAGCATCAGCTACAGCAGTGTTTATGAACGTGTCCTCATGATTTCAGTCTTTCTCACTGAAGTCTCACCTGAGCTCCTCCAGCTGTCTGGATTTCTCATGTTCGCGTTTCTTCAGAACGCTGAACTCGACGCTCATCTGCTCCAGCTGCAGCTTCAGCCTCTGATTATCACTGAACACAAACACACAAACACACGGTTACACGCGTGACGGCGCTCAGAGACGGACAGCCAATCATTGAGAGGGTTGGAGACGCGTCTGACTCTTTGAGCTCGTCGATGATCTTCTGTTTGTGGTTGATGTCGTCGCGCAGACGGCCCAGCTGCTTGTGCTGCGGCTCGCGGTGAACGTCTGCTTTCTGCTCCGCTTTCTGAGACACAAAAATACAGTTAGTGCCGTATAAATAAACATCCTCACAGCAGCAACAGATCAAAACTACCTTCATGTTTCCAGACTCGTCAGTGTCCAGTGGATTGTCCTGACCGCTGTCTGTAAACATACAATCTGAATTATATATAACATATATATATATATATATACACATATATAATAATATTATATGACAGACACCCATTATCTCAACTTTTTAAATGGTTTGTCCATTTGAATCCAACCATTTTTCTGCCATCTAGTGGGTTAGATGACAATAAAAGTCACCTTTAGCCTCCTGTTGTACCTTATATACCATGGTATTACTAGAGTACATTTTTGATGATAGTGTGTGTACCTGTGGTCTGAAGTTTAGCGAGTTCTTCGCTCAGACAGTCATAGTTTTCTTCCAGCTGTCTTTTCTTGAGTTCCACGTTCTGCATGTATTCAGTCAGAGAGCGGATCTTCGCTTCATGCTGGAATACACACACACACACACACACACACACACACACACACACACACACACACACACACAGAGAGAGAGACTTTGGCATCTGAACTGTTTGCATGTGTATTTGTGTGTGTGTGTGTGTGTTTCCTGACCTGTGATATGAGCAGCTGACAGGACGACAGCTCTCGGCCGGTCTCCTCCATCTTGCGGTGACAGTCGGACTGTAACGCCTCCAGCTGTCTGCAGCGCTTCACCACCGACTTCAGCTCCGACTTGACTTTGCTCACATACACTCGCACCACAGCGTATTCCTCCTCCAACACACCCGACAGGTCACACGGCTGCCGGAGACACTTCAGCTTTACTTTAGTCTTTCCAGTAACTTTTGTTTTATTAAAGAATAAGTTCACAGAGAGATTAAAATTCTGTCATTATTCACTGATAATCTTCCCTTCAAATCTCATTCATAAATAAACATTCTGATCATTCAAAATCACTTTTCAGAAGTGGATGACTGTTATGGTGCTTTTGTGTATATTGACAGACATAGATAATATCCAGCTAACAGGGAATGTTCTCAGAACGTTCTGGTAACGTTCTCTCAATGTTATGAACAAACATTCTTCCAGTAACGTTAATAGAACGTTCGTTTAAAGTTATCTGGTCTTTAATATTGTTCTCAAAACATTAGCACAAAAACATTATTTATACATCGTTCATGGAATGTTTTTCTGAAACGTTTCAGTTGGATATTTGTCTGACAGTTTTTTAATGTTTCTACGTGTTTCAGACCATTCAGAGAACGTTCCAAAGTAACGTTCAAAACATTCAAAAGTAACATTCAAAAGTAGCGTTCTAAAGTAATGTTCAAAAGTAACAATCAAGTAACGTTCAAAAGTAACATTCAAATGTAGAGTTCTAAAGTAACGTTCAAAACATTAAAAAGTAACGTTCAAAAGTGACATTCAAAAGTAACGTTCAAAAGTAACAATCAAGTCATGTTCAAAAGTAACGTTCAAAAGTAACATTTAAAAGTAACATTCAAAAGTAACGTTCAAAAGTAACGTTCAAAAGTAGCTTTCAAAAGTAAAGTTCATAAGTAACAATCAAGTAATGTTCAAAAGTAACGTTCAAAAGTAACGTTCATAAGTAACAATCAAGTAATGTTCAAAAGTAACATTCAAAAGTAGCGTTCAAAAGTAACATTCAAAAGTAACGTTCATAAGTAACAATCAAGTAATGTTCAAAAGTAACTTTCAAAAGTAACGTTCATAAGTAACAATCAAGTAATGTTCAAAAGTAACATTCAAAAGTAGCGTTCAAAAGTAACATTCAAAAGTAATGTTCATAAGTAACAATCAAGTAATGTTCAAAAATAACGTTCAAAAGTAACGTTCAAAAGTAACAATCAAGTAATGTTCAAAAGTAACGTTCAAAAGTAACGGTCAAAAGTAACAATCAAGTAACGTTCAAAAGTAGCGTTCAAAAGTAACAATCAAGTAATGTTCAAAAGTAACGTTCAAAAGTAGCGTTCATAAGTAACAATCAAGTAATGTTCAAAAGTAACGTTCATAAGTAATGTTCAAAAGTAAAAATCAAGTAATGTTCAAAAGTAACATTCAAAAGTAGCATTCAAAAGTAATGTTCATAAGTAACGTTCAAAAGTAGCGTTCAAAAGTAGCGTTCATAAGTAACAATCAAGTAATGTTCAAAAGTAACGTTCAAGTAATGTTCAAAAGTAGCATTCAAAAGTAGCGTTCATAAGTAAAAATCAAGTAATGTTCAAAAGTAACATTCAAAAGTAGCGTTCAAAAGTAACGTTCAAAAGTAACGTTCAAAAGTAACGTTCAAGTAATGTTCAAAAGTAGCGTTCAAAAGTAACATTCAAAAGTAACGTTCAAGTAATGTTCAAAAGTAGCGTTCAAATGTAGCGTTCAAAAGTAACGTTCAAAAGTAACATTCAAAAGTAACGTTCAAAAGTAACGTTCATAAGTAAAAATCAAGTAACGTTCAAAAGTAACGTTCATAAGTAACGTTCAAGTAATGTTCAAAAGTAGCGTTCAAAAGTAGCGTTCAAAAGTAACATTCAAAAGTAACGTTCAAAAGTAACGTTCATAAGTAAAAATCAAGTAACGTTCAAAAGTAACGTTCATAAGTAAAAATCAAGTAACGTTCAAAAGTAACGTTCATAAATAACGTTCAAAAGTAACAATCAAGTAATGTAATTGCTTCGTAATTGATTGCTTTTGTTAAAATTCCAGATTTTTTATTTCTGATTTTACTTGTCATTTTTTTCTTTTTAGTCATTTTATATGAATTTTATGTGGCTTTTCTTCAGAAAACCTCATGCGTTCACACACTCACTCACCAGCTTGAGGTCACCGTTTCCCAGTATGAAGCTGAAGTCGTTTAGATCCTTCATGAGGGTGTTTATCACTTCAGTGATGCGTTTCCTCTGCTGACCGCTCACTTCCTGTAGCCGGGAAAACTCCGCCTCCAAACACATGAGATCCGACTGAGAGGAAGACAGAGAATTACATCTGAAATGAGCAGCGTGATTAAATATTCACTGTGTGTGTGTGTGTTGGATCACTGGCGATTATAATTACAAGCTCAAGGAAAGCAGTTACGGCTGACATTACAGCTGATGTTTCTATTGTAACATAAATCAGACATTTACTGCTCAATTAATACTATGCAACAAAGCAGCAAGAATAAAATCATTTGACCACAGAACTGCAGTGCGCTGGTGTGGACACTGATACAGTGATGGTTATAGTCATCTGTATAGTTGTTGTTGTGAACGGGCGTTAGGAGGAGCAGTGTTTTGCAGTGTTTGCCGTACGGTTTTGTGCGCCAGCTCCTCGGTCAGTCGTCTGTTGTGAAGGCTCTTGTCTTCGGCCTCCTGACTCTTCTGGTCGTAGTTCAGAGCGAGTTCCTCCAGCGCCTGCAGAACCTCCTTCACCTCGGCCTTCGCGCTGTCGCTCTCCGTCTGCAGACGACTCAACTCGCTCGTCACACGCTCACTGTCTCCACGCGACGACGCCAGCAGCTACACACACACACACACACCTGTTTTACACAACAACACTGAACTCAAATCATCCTCTATGCTGAAGTAGTTTGTCTCAAAGCTTGTCAACTGTTCTGCTACAGAGCGTAGTATGAGTAGGTGAATTAGGACGCAGCAATAGTCAGTCAGTAGAAAGTCTGTCGAGGAGCATCAAAATAAAGCATTACCACATTATGCTTTTTAGAATTCAGCAAATGTTTTACCTCTTCTTGATCCAGCATTTGCTCCTTCAGTTTTTCCACCAGCTGACACTGTAAATTAATCTCATCATCCTGTCAGAGAGAGAGAAAATCAATCAGAAAGCCAATTTTTCCGTGCATTGACTACAGGCTGTTTGTGAGTGTGTGTGTGTGTGAGTGTGTGTACTCGCACCTTGTCGTCCAGTTGTTTGTAGAGTTTGCGTATCTCTTCCTCATATTTGCGCTGGTTTTCCTCTGGGATCGCCACACACACACTCGGACTCTGATTGTCTAAAGCTGCGTCTTCACTGACATCAGATTCCACAGGAATCACAGCCATCAGATCCAGCGGAGCCACAGATTCACCTACACCATCATTTACTGTTACTATAGTAAAATTATAACACAGTTTTTAGGGTTGTCCTCTTGAGCTGTTAGAAATCTTCTGTCATTTAGTTACCTTGGTTTTACTACAGTTTTACTTCAGTAACCCTTACACTGCTTACTTCTAATGTGGACGTACCATGGTACTTTTTAGTACTTTTTACTTTTTAGTGGTCTAAAAACCACAGTATTACCATGGCAGATGCCCATTACTCTGGTGGTACATACTGTGGTAGTTTGAAAACGCTCTAGCGCCACCAACTGTCCAAAACTGCACTTACGTTTATGCAAATAACTTTTGAACTGTAAGAAACAAAATACTTTTCTCCTCTGATTCCTTGGCTCAAGACATACGATTGCACCCTGTGACGCCATTTTCCGTCATTAAAATTTTGAATTTTCTGAAAAACCGTATTTTTCCGACTTCCTTCAAGGCCGTTGCTCAGATTTTTATGAAAGTGGAACTAGATCATCTTCAGATCATGTTGACAAAAAGTTGTGGAGTTCAAGTAGATTTCTCAAACCATTTTCAAAAAACGTGTGAACGAATTTTACGTAGCGCTTGTGAAAATAGACACAAGGCTCAATCTCCTCAACGCTTCATCAGATTCAAACCAAACTTGGTCTTAACAAGCATGACCTGAGGTTACATGCTGCGTTTCTGTGCAGCGCCACCTACTGGTCTGGAGATACGAAAACGCGTATTTTTGCTTATAACTTCTGAACGGTTTGTCCAAAAATCATAAAAGTGGTCGCATTAGTTTCAGGGCGTCATGCCTAGTCGATTGATATCAAATTTTCCCATATCGGCCATTTTAGGCGTCAGCCATTTTAAAATTTGTAGTAAAATGCTGTATAGAAACGTATCGTTACGAAACTCAGTACGGGTCATCAGCACGATGCCCTGAATGAGTCTGAGAAGTTTCAGATCAGCACCACCTAGTGGTAAAAAAAAATATTTACATGCTTATAACTGAGTCTTCTCCTTGGATTCCTGAACACTTGCCGAGTCCAACGATGCCAAACATGCTAGGTTTCGCCTTATGGTTAGTGCAACGTTGTGATTTAGCGTTTAAACAACATTCGCGAATATCTTCAAAACCGTTAGTCCGATCGAGACGAAACCAACGTAGGAAAATCGGAAACACAGGTCGTTGACTAAACGCTAATGGCCAAATGTTAAAAATTTTTATAGTAAGTGGCAAAAAAATGCACTCAAAATCATTTTTTATGTGTTCATACATACATATGTATATAACTCCTAAACGAAATTAGATATTTTCGCAAAATTTGACACACTTATGAATGGGGGCACTTTGAGGACACGCAAAAAAGTGGTGGGACTGCGCCTCTTGGTGGCGCTATAAGTGAACAAAATATGAAATAGGCTCTAACTACAGTACTGTTGGTCAAAAGTCTTTGTCTCAGTTGCTATCATAGTCATTATGACATTGTTGGTCTGTAAAACCACATATTACCATGGTAAATGTCTGATGAATCTACAACCATGTTACAATCATGTTACTTTAAGGTCTAAGAGAGAAATAAGGTGTATGTTCTCACCGTTACGCCAGCAGTTAAGCTCCGCCTCCAGTCTCTGGATGTTCTCTTTCAGGTTCTTGTTCTTCTCCTTCTCCTTCTCGTATTTCCTCTTCCACTGCTCCGCTGTCAGCTCCAGGTTCACAGACGCCGTGTTCTTTATGGTCTTTGCGCTGAGAGAGATTGAGTGTGAGTGTGTGATGTATTTGCGAGCATGGCTTCGGTTCTGTGTGTGTTTGCTGCGTTACCGTTGTCCGAACATCAGGGTGGATTTGGTCTCGGCGTCATTGAAGGCTGAAGGTGAGCAGCAGATGAACATGGTGGTTCTGCAGTTTCCGCCCAGAGAGTCCTGCAGGATCCGCGTCATCTTACTGTCCCGGTACGGCACGTGAGTCTTCTGCACGACAGAGAGAACTTACTGAGATTAACCTTTGGTTCTGAATGGGTTACGGCTATCTAGCCGCTTTTAGTTTCATATGCAGATGCTGCTGTGACTCACGGTGCCTTCGGCCAGAGCTGATATAACGTTTCCCAGCGCCGACAGAGACTTGTTGATGTTCTTGGCTTCATCCAGAACGGCTCCCTCCGCACCTGTCTTACTCACCTGAACGACAGACAGAAAACATAACACAAGTTCGGGGTCAGTAAGATTTGTTTTTCTTCAAGAAATGAATACTTTTATTCATCAAGGATGCATTAAATTTATCAAAAGTGACAGTAAAGACAGCTATAATGTTCTATTTCAAACTTTGAAATTTCTGTTTATCAAAGAATCCTGAAAAATAAAATGTATCACAGTTTCCACAAAAATATGAAACTGTTTTCAACATCTAAATGTTTCATGAGCAGCAAATCATCATATTAGAATGATTTCTGAAGGATCATGTGACACTGAAGACTGGAGTAATGATGCTGAAAATTCAGCTTTGATCACAGGAATAAATTACACTTTACTATATATTCACATAGAAAACAGCTGATTTAAATTGTAAAAATATTTTACTGTATTTTTGATCAAATAAATGCAGCCTTGGTGAGTAGAAGAGACTCTTTTGTGTGTGTATATATATAAATATATATAATTATTAGAGGGAATTTGAATAAGAGGGCAGGATACACTAAAATATATTTCTCAAAGTTGTAAATAAATCAAAGGTTATAAATCAAAAAATACAATTTCAGTCTTTCTTCTTCAAAATTTCATGTTTAATTCAATGTGTTACTTTCTGCCTCTTTGTAATTAATTATGAAATGTATTTCTACACAATTTGAATTTGACATCTTTGACATGTGAGATTAATGGGATGTTTTTCCTCCAGTAACGTTTGTGACATTAATGAGATCTCTGTGTGTCCTGCAGGTGGACACGCTCCTGTGAGGCTGAAGATGTCAGAAACACTCAAAGCACCTTCTCGCTCCCGGCCAGATCCACCAGGTAGAGTTTTCCGCAGAGCTTCTGCTCCGTCTCCACGTGCTCCTGTTTGATGCTGATGAGGAATATGCTGTGACTCCTGGAGCTGTGTTCGTTCATATCTGACACACGACATCACAGCAGTCAGATCAGCACCACAGGTTACATTACATTGAATCATTCTTCAAACATTATAGGAATGTTACTTTTGAATGTTCTCTGAACGTTCTGAAACTAGAAGTTACATTTAAAAAATGTTAAATGTTTAATTTAAAAACGCTCCAAGAACAATGTATAAGTAACGTTTTTCTGCTAACGTTTTGAGAACATTATTAAAGACCAGATAACTTTGAACAAATGTTCTATTAACGTTACTGGAAGAACGTTTGTTCATAACTTTGAGAGAACCTTGCCAGAACATTCTCCGTTAGCTGGGACCCTTATAGTGCGTTCGTAACCATCTTTACTTCATTTACATTTATGCATTTGGCAGATGTTTAATCCAAAGCGACTTGCGTTGCACTGAAGGTGCATTTGATCAGTTCATATTCCCTGGGAATCGAACCCATGACCCACAATGCCTCTGTAATGAACAGCATTTCTGGGTTAGAGACACTAACTTGTAACAGCGACGTGACGGTTGGCTTTTCCCTCGTCAATAACATCCATCACTTCATCCGGGCTGGAAACGAAACGTTCAGTACAGCCCTGTACACACACACACACACATAAATGATTTTATAAAATGATGATACAATAATATATAATACAATATTATGATACTTTACATCTAAAATCCATAAAAATGGAAAATGCAGAAAATTACCAGAACATTTTCCAGTAATTTTACAGACATTTCCATTAACCCTAAAACACAGTGCAATGTTTACAATTCAAAATACAGGTAAAACACCTGTAAAAAATAAATACGGATAATTCTATTAAATTAATACAGTACTGTGTGCCCTATTTTTATTGATTTTTTTTTTTAAGAGTGTATAAGATATATGCATATAATATGAAATATGATAAATCAAATATAATGTATGATACAATAATAAATCATATATGATAGGGAATATGATACAATACAATATGATATATGATACAATACATGATATGATTTGATATGACATGATACAATATTATGACACTTCACATAGTTCATATGATACGATACAATACGATATATCATTGTAGATATGATATTGTATCATATATATCATATGATCTATGATATATAATACAATATATAGTATTATATATAATATACCATATGAATGGGAATAATATCTATCCTACACAAGTTGTAAATAAAATCTTTAGAGATTATTAGAGCATGAAAAAAAAAATACTATTTCAGTTTTTTTATTCAATGTGTTACTTGCCATTTCTTTGTAATTGTGAAATTTAATTGCAATTTCTGAGTGAAAATTGTTTCTACAACAATTTTTTTGTGTGTGTATTTATCGTATTTATGCAGTTTAGTTTCAGTAAATGCTCTTTTTGGATGAGAGGAAGTTTTGAGATCTGAAAGTTTTCATTTATGTGACAAGATGATGAAGATTTGAGCTCATGATCAGTGATGTTCAGCGTGATTCAGCTCACCTTCACATAGGGAACTCGGTTCTTGTCTTCATGAACGGACAGGTTTGTCTTACTCACTGAAAGAAAGAGAGAAAGAGAGGCAGATGAGGGAGAAAGAACAAAAGACAGGAAATAACAAAGAACAACAACAAAAAAGAAACAAGTTTGTTCCCAAAATTAAAATTCAGCCATTCCAAATCCATGTAACTTTACACTGGAATCAAAGAGCATGTTGTACAAGATCAGACTATTTCAGTCTTTCTACTTCAATGTGTTACTTGCTGTTTCTTTGTAATTAACTGTGAAATTAATTAGCGAAAATTGTTCCTACACCATTTTTTCCAGTGCATTTCTTCTGTGGAACACAAACAATGTTTAGCATGATGAGGATTCGTACTTTCAAGCTTAAAAAAGCATCATAAAAACAGCCCTTTCAGTCTGTTTCTCACACAAATAACTTCAGAAGACTTGAAATATACCGTGTAAGTATCTTCTGTTTTGATGTTTTTATGATGCTTTTAAGGTGTTTCTTCATCACTCTTAGAAGAAGCTTAAAGGATCTTTTAGGGGTTTCATCATGGGATCATTTTACGGATTTTGTTTTAATAATTTGTATTTTTTATTTTGACGACATTTTATTAATTAAACAGCTTGTAAACATGCTTTACCACTAGAAAATTGTAAATAACTGGTTAAACATGAAAGTATTACGTGAACACATTTCTCCTTATATAAACCTTTTTGGCATAAAGCTTCTTTTTTTCTAAGAGTGAGAGCATGAACTTTCTCCTAAACGTCTTCTCTTGTGTTCCACTGAAGACAGAAGGTCTGGAGCGACACGACGGCCAGTAAATGATGACAGAATCTTCATGTTTGGCGGAATTATTCCTTTAATGAGCACATGCAGATCCACAGCACGGACAGGCCTCGAGTTTATTATGACAGAAACGACCCTTTGAGACAGACGTGCTTCTGATCTGATTAACACACACACACACGAGAGAGGGAGAGAAACTTCATATGAGTCGCGGCAGATATGAAAGCGCATATGTGAACGTCAGATCCTTTTAATCAAATATAGATACAGCGAGACTGACGTCATCTCGCTTCGTATTTCATCTCCTCAGCGCCTGTCGATCTGTATCTGTGTTTCATTACTCGTCTCTCTCTCTCTCATGCCATCTGTCCGCAGGTATTTTCCCAGATTGCTCAGTGACTCAGCAATTACAGCGGAATACAGATGAGCAGCGTTCCTCTAATCAGAATGCAGCAGCCGTGACTAAAACGACACAGACGGACGAGTGTGTGTGTTCGTACAGCACAAACGCTCTTATCTGAAGCTGAAATATGAGCTGGTGTGACACTGTTCAGGATTGATCGTTTTGTAAGATTTTTTAATGTTTTGAAAGAGTCTCTTCTGCTCACCAATGTTGCATTTATTTGATCAAAAATACAGTAAAAAAACGTGAAATATTTTTAGAATTTAAAATATCTATTTTCTATGTGAATATATAGTAAAGTGTAATTTATTCCTGTGATCAAAGCTGAATTTTCAGCATCATTACTCCAGTCTTCTGTGTCACATGATCCTTCAGAAATCATTCTGATATGATGATTTGATGCTCAAGAAACATTTATGATTATTATCAATGTTGAAAACAGTTTCATGTTTTTCTGGAAACTGTGATGCATTTTATTTTTCAGGATTCTTTGATGAATAAAAAGTTCAAAAGAACAGGATTTATTTGAAATAGAACATTATAAATGTCTTTACTGTCACTTTTGATAAATTTAATGCATCACTGATGAATAAAAGTATTAATTTCTTAGGTAGTGTACATAAAAACGGTTGTAAATTAAATTGTAAATGAGCACTCATCCATAAGTACATTTCATGCTCTTTTTATATCCAGTTTAAATAAATTATACCCAAAAAATAAATAATATTAATGAGTTTTAATTATAGCAAAGCCAGTTTGGCTTTGAAATGATTCTCTGGAGTCTGTATTTAGGTCGACCTGAGACAAAATATACTGACTCACCATCAAGTAGGTCACGAATCTTATCCATGTAGATTTCAAAGTAGGAAACCTTGGGAGAGAAACGAGAACAGCCAATGATGTGGAATTATCTGAAACCTTTTAATTTCCTCACCAGAAAACAAAACAATCTGTGAATGACTTTTTTATACCTTAATATGGAACTCCAGGTTTTCATCCATGATGTAAATGTGGTTGAAAATGTCTTCAGCAATCCTCGGGATAATTCCCCTTCCGTCAGGATCATGCAGTTTTCCCTAACAGAGAAAGCAGTAAGAACACTTTAATGATTTTATTGTGTTTTATGATGTCTCTCTCAGCTGCTAAACATCTGCTTTTGTGTTTCACAGAAGAATGAAAGTCACGACACGAGTATATGATGATAAAATCATCTTTAATAATAAATAAACAGGGCTGTAGAGGAGGTGTTTTACCTCCATAGTGTAGGTTTTTCCAGATGATGTCTGTCCGTATGCAAAGATGGTGCCGTTGTAGCCGTCCAGAACATCTGTGGTCAAAAACAGATGAGAAACACTAAATCTAAATGATGAAATCTATTGATGATTGAACTTAACACCACAAATCAATTATTTTTATTTATAATAAATAATGTGTGCCTTAAGATATTTGGACAATTATTTACATGTTTTTGACGACTCAATACCAATCTTTAAATCAGATTCACACACACTGACCTTTAACGATCCGTTTGGCACAGCTGTTGTACACCTGCTCCTGTGTGCAGTTCGTGGGAAAGACTTTATCAAAAACATACGGCTTCCCCTGTAAGACACAAACACATTCAGATATAAACAGACTGACGCGAGCATTTATCTTCAGATGTGTCAGTTTAACATCAAGAGTCACCAGAAGTCAGTCATTGCTATAGATTCCCTCATTGGCTGAGAGATTCCACTAAACCAATGATGTGAGATTGAGGCGGGAACATTCTGTGTTCCATCAAAATTATCCAAAATGACAGATGGATGGATACTTGGATGGATGGATGATGGAAATGTGGACGGATGATGGATGGATGGATACTTGGATGGATGGATGGATGGATAGAATTGTGGATGGATGATGGATGGATGGATACTTGGATGGATGGATAGAATTGTGGATGGATTTTGGATGGATGGATGATGGATGGATGGATACTTGGATGGATGGATAGAATTGTGGATGGATGGATGGATGGATAGAATTGTGGATGGATTTTGGATGGATGGGTGGATGGATAGAAATGTGGATGGATGATAGATGGATGGATACTTGGATGGATGGATAGAATTGTGGATGGATTTTGGATGGATGGATGGATGGTGGATGGATACTTGGGATAGAATTGTGGATGGATTTTGGATGGATGGATGGATAGAATTGTGGATGGATTTTGGATGGATGGATGGATGGATAGAAATGTGGATGGATACTTGGATGGATGGATGATGGATGGATGGATAGGATTGTGGATGGATGATGGATGGATGATGGATGGATGGATACTTGGATGGATGGATAGAATTGTGGATGGATAATGGATGGATACTTGGATGGATGGATGATGGATGGATGGATAGGATTGTGGATGGATGATGGATGGATACTTGGATGGATGGATGATGGATGGATGGATGGATGGAT
>RJVU01057277.1:493126-504160 GCA_003731715.1 Anabarilius grahami
CTCACACACACACACACACACACACACTCTCTCACACACACACTCACACACACACTCACACACACACACACACACTCACACACACACACTCACACACACACACTCACACACACACACTATATCCAGTAGGACGCAGACAGCGCGGCATCAGTGATGACAGAACTCTTCACCTCATTGGAGGGTTTGTGTCTCTCTGAAGGAATCGTAAAACACACACACGGTGTTTACGGTTGAAGCTGCTGTCGGTGCGGCGATGAGATCATCAACACACGCGTGTGCACCAACAATCTGTTTTAATCATCTTACAACTGCCCACAGTTCAACAGGAAATGAAATTAAGAGCAGATTGAGGAGTGAGGGAGATAAAACATCCGGAGCTGAGCCTGGGGGATTGTGGGATACGCTCTAATATCTTCAGTCCAGCAGAGCTCATCTATTAACATTTAGCTCTTTACCAGCTCCATCCATCCCTCCATCCCTCTCTCCACTGCTGCTGTTCACTCATGTTACAATGATCTGCAGTGTTTGTGCTCCAGATAAGAACGATCTTAATAAAAATATGTAATAATGCACATCATAATTGTTAACCAAAACAGGTTTTCTTCTGCCGTGAACGATGGAGGTGACGTGACACCTGCGAACACCATGTGCCGCTGCTGAAAACTGATCCGCAAACTCTCTCAGCTAATTTCACTCCTCTTTTTTCTGCTGCATTCGTATCTTTCTTTTCATCTCTGTCTTTCGTTGAATCCTCCAGCGGTTCGTCTCTCCAGCAGATCTGGTGTCAGATTGAGCCTCACGCAGAAAGACTTTCAGGACAGACTTCTTAAACGAGGACGGTGAAGGTCACTGACATTCTGAGCTTTAGATTCAGTGAAGGTTAGAGACGAGAACAGAAGGATGGAGAGAAACTGTCTGCAGTGTTTCTGCTGCAGAAGAGCTGAGGATGAATTATAAAATGCGTATCAGGAGTGTGCTATTGAAAATGACTACAAACTGAAATGTAATTTACATTCTGGAGGAGCAGCACATTTACATCCAAATGCTCATTAATCTACCCAAAATAGACCTAAACTACAGACGGCAGCTATAAACGGCTTAAATTATTCCCTTGTTCAAAGTCTTGATGTTGTTTTTGTGCTCGACTAGAACAGTTGATTATTCTCCTCATTGTTGCAGCTCCTCTCTTCCCAGTCTGTCAGTAACGCTCTGTTTAGTTCCTGTCTCTATGAAGCCCCTCCTTCTGAAAAGCACAATGTGCTCTGATTGGTCGGCTGGAGCAGTGTGTTGTGATTGGTGTTTGGGAAATGTCCCGCCCTTTACCATAAACGCCACATTCAACCAAGCGGCAACCTCCCCCAGTCTCTCGTGAAGCCAATACGGAAGTGACTTAAACTGCGATTCATCGACTGGCCACTAGGGACAGGCTCCAAAAGAGAGCAGAATCCCATTGAGTCCCATATTAAATTGGCCAAGTTTACAGCAGAAAAAAACATGTTTACAAGTTGGTTCAAATTGTGGTTTTGGTCTATACTGCTAATTTTGCCCTTCATGACAACTCTGAGGGGGGTGAATTTTTTTATAACTCATCCGTTTAAATTATATAAAGCCTTAAAGTTCTGCATAATTAAGGGCGTGGTCACTTGAGTGACAGGTGGATTGCGCTGCTGTCTGTGAGCCGTCACCTCAGCTAATTCCAGCTGCTGAATTTGGCATCTCAGCCGTATTTGTGCTTTATTATCGATTATTTTATACAATTATAAAATATGGCTTGCTGCATAATATTCGAGACTGATGTGCGTCTGTGTAGATGTGCTCGCATGCGGAAGATAAACAGAACACACGTTGTTGGATCATCTTGGCATTGGCTGAAAGTTTTGGTTGTGAGATTTACTACAATGACAATGGCGGGAGGATATAAAAATCCGACAGCACTGCTTGGATATTATAACTAAAACCGCTGCACTATTTCGAAAAAATATACTTTGGACACGTGCTCATTTGTTTGTTAGATACGATCATATACAGTTTTACAACATAAACGCTGCTCAGATTGCATCATTTCTTGAAGAACGATGACAGAGAGCAGATCATTCAGAAGAAATGTGATGCAAACAATGGACAATAAATAAATCTTTCATGGACAAAAAGTACTGTTTTTTTGTTTTGCAATGGACACTCATATTTTACCCAAGTGCCACAGATTGGATTCATCTCGCGATCTCTATTTCATTATAAAGGTATGAAGTTCCGTTTGATTTTCCATGTTGTTATTTGCACACCCCACACTGGTGTTGGAGCATCTATATCTTAAAAAAAAACTAAAAAACACTGTAGATTGACAGTAAACCTTTAGAACTTTCTAATGATAAAACTTATCTTCATTAATATTTTAGATCGTATCTAAGATAGATAGATAGCTCCTTTGACTGCTAACATGGTCAGGTCGAGCTAGGTGGGCGTGGTTTCAGCAACCAGTCACATCAGCTCAAACCACGTCCCGCCTCTTTACCCATTTTCAGTTATCCGGGAGAGACTCAACCAAGCCCCGCCCCTTTATTCTGTGCATTAATTATGTAAATGAGGAATATTGTGAAGAAAACTCAAGATGGAGGTGTTTCAGAAACACTGACACTGATAGAATACACATTAATAAGGATAAACATGGAAAAAAGCAGAATTGGTGCTCTTTACATCATCTGAAAGCGTCTCTGTGCGTGAAACTTGGATCAAGCCAGAAATTCTGAAATATCAACAATATAGGTTTATAGGGTGATTTTAAACACGTTTTCTGCTGAGTTCAGCGTTTGCCACGCAGCAAAAATAGGAGCTCTAATCTGGGTCGCAGCATTGCACTGCTTTTTTAGGAGTATATTGAGCTTGAATTCACACAACTATCCTTTAATACGGGCTCTGATTCCAGCTTGAGTAGACGAGCAAATATAAAACATTTTTCTGAAGCTCTTTTCTTACATCAAATCTATTTGGCTTCAGACTCTTGATAGCATTGAGGTTTCATTAATTATTCAGTGACGCATTTTCAAGAGGAAAACTGAATTAAAAAGAGTTCAAGACAGAAAACAAATCACCAATTTACGTTTCATTTACTGCACTGTAGAAAATTGCACATAAATTAAGTGCATTTGTTCAAGTCAAAAATATTATTTAACACGACTGAATCAACATTCCTACATTAGGTTACAACAAAAGTCATTTTTAAAGTGCCCCTATTATGATATTCCCTTTCATATAGTGTGTAATAGAGCTGAGAAGCTCTGAAAGATCAAAGTGCAGATAAATACATTTTTCGTCAGTAATTCAGTCAACTTCCTGATACGGTTAAACTGATACTGTTCGTATCACTGTGAATCAAGTGCTGAGATTCAGATATGATAATGAGCGTTAGGTTTCTGACCAATCAGAGCAGAGCAGCTCTCAGAAAGGCGGAGTTTAGAGTGACCGAATCTTTGATCGAAGCGTTTCAGACACTGTGAGAAAAGAGCTGATGCTGCAGAGGATATTATGAGAAAATTAAAGTGTTTTTTTATCATTTGATGAATGTAAACCTGTTGTAGGAGACTCTAAAACAACATTAGGAACCTTTAAAGCGGTGGTTGATTAAGATTTCACTTTTTTAACTTTAGTTAGTGTGTAATGTTGCTGTTTGAGCATAAACAACATCTGCAAAGCTACGACGCTCAAAGTTCAATGCAAAGAGAGATATTTTCTTTTACAGAAATCGCTTTTTAAGGACTACAACGAGCTTCTTCCTGGGTTAGTGACATCACAAACCCTCAAATTTACATAAACCCCGCCTCGAGAACACTCAACAAAGGGGGCGGGGCCATGTTGGGCTGCTTTAGAGAAGAGGAAGAGTTGTTGTAGTAGAGTGTTGTTGTCATGCCGTCATTTTACGCCGGACTGCTTCACAAACGAGGGTCAATTCAACACAAAAGATGAACATGACGGCACATGCTAGTGGATGAGTTGAATCAACTCCACAGCAACTACATACATTTATCCACTAACCATTCAGAAACGTCCAGTTTCATTCTAAAAGTTGTAACTTCTTCCTGAGTCTCTCCATCAGTGTCGACTCCGGTTTGAACAATGTAAGGCTGAACACTTTCGTCATTTTGTCTGCGTGAGATTCTCCAGCTTTGTTGTTGTTTAGCTGTTAAAGCTCCGCCCTCTTCTGGAAAGGGGGCGGGAGCAGCGGCTCATTTGCATTTAAAGGGACACACACAAAAACGGTGTGTTTTTGTTCACACCCAAATAGAGGCAAATTTGACAAGCTATAATAAATGATCTGTGGGGGATTTTGAGCTGAAACTTCACACACGCATTCTGAGACACCAGAGACTGATATTACAGGTGCCATTTAATATAGCATAATAGGGGCATTTAAGGGTTCTACATACAACTATCTGGAAGGTAACAACTACACATTTTGCCATTTTGACAGCGACAGTGAAATTTTACCAGGTTTTCTCTGACATCAACACACACCACACACATCTACACATCTCTACTGTACAGCTGAACTCTTGACCACAGACCAGACAACAAAGCCGTGTGCATGACACAGTGTCTCTTTCAGGTTGTATGCTGCATGCTTTTAAAGGCTGTGGATATAATCAAAGCCGACAGCCTCCTTCCTCAGACTTCTGATGCAAGTCAGGATGTGAATCAGTCAAATAATAATATCTGCACATATGACACTCGGGAGTTCAGCAGTGCTCATTTATCTCAATGCTTCACTAATGAAAAACCTGCCCGGCCTTGAAGACGGTACGAAATGAAAGCCAATGCAGTGATATTAAGGTTTTTAAATTTTAAAGTTTGTAACATAGTTTCTGCACAACAGGAATGACCCATTTATCAGAGTATGACTCACACACACACACACACAGATTTCTACCTATTTAATGGACCCCATTCACTTCCATAGTATTTTATTTCCATAATATGGAAGTCAATGTTGTCCATCAACCCATATTCTTCACAATATCTTGTTTTGTGTTCAGCAGAAGAAAGAAATTAATACAGGAACGACATGAGTAAATGAAGACATCAATTTTTATTTTTTGGTGAACTATCCCTTTAAAGGGTTAGTTCACCCAAAAATGAAAATTCTGTCATTAATGACTCTCCCTCATGTCGTTCCACACCCACAAGACCTTCGATCATCTTCAGAACACAAATTAAGATATTTTTGATGAAATCCGAGAGACTCGTCCATAGACAGCAATATAATCAACACTTTCAAGGTCCAGAAACGCACTAAAGACATCGTTAAAACAGTCATGTGACTGCAGTGGATCAACCTTAATGTTGTGAAGAGACGAGAATACTTTTTGTGCGCAAAAACAAAACAAAAATAACCACTTTATTCAACAAGTTCGTCTCTCGTCAGACTCATACGCAGATGAACAGTTCAGCACTTCTGTGTTTATGTCAGAATGCCGACTCATTATAGGCCGGCTCCTGCGTCAGCATCACACGCATGCATCGTGCTGATCATGTGATCAACGTCGGCCAATACTGCGCCAGCGTTCGGACGTAGAATCTGGAAGAGCTGCAACGTAAATAGCGTAGCAGAACGACAGGAGAGAGATGATTTTTTTTGAATAAAGTCGTTATTTTTGTGCACAAAAAGTATTCTCGTCTCTTCATAACATTAAGGTTGAACCACTGCAGTCACATGACTGTTTTAACGATGTCTTTAGTACCTTTCTGGACCTTGAATTCGTTGCTTTCTATTGAGGATTAAAAAAAAGCCTCTCGGATTTCATCAAAAATATCTTAATTTGTATTCTGAAGATGAGCGAAGGTCTTACGGGTGTGGAACGACATGAGGGAGAGGAATTAATGACAGAAATCAAATTTTTAGATGAACTAATGCTTTAAGTCTAAAGTCAAACAGGATTAATGTTATTATGATTTCACTGTGAACTGAAGCCAGATGTTCGCATCAAGACGCTGCTGTAGATTTTGGAGCAGCTGAATTAGTAAATAAACCTTGATTTAATACAGTTACATCGTAATCCTCATCGGTGCAGATCACCCACACAGAGTTTATTACTGTCATATCATGAGTCATAATTACAGCACATAAAAACATTTATTTCAGACTGTCTTTCCATCATGGCAGATGGATGGAGTTTTAGCAGCAGTGTGTGTGAATGTGTGTGTGTGGGTGTTTATGTAAATGATTATAGAGGAGACATGGAGGACAATTCCAAGATGAATATATATATATATATAGATATATGAGAGAGAGAGAGAGATGTATAGATGCTTTTATAAGCACTTGAAGTTCTGATTCTATTGTTTTGTAGGTATAAATTCATGCATAAATATGTGACACAAATCTGAATGAATCAGATGATCAGTAGCAATAGTGAGAATTTCATTAAAAATTAACATCACCATCTGGAGGAGTGTGAAAATGAAACTTTGATAATGATCCATCTGCGTCAATTTACTGACAAACAACTTGCTATTTATAAAATCTCAGTCAAGAGGAAAACTTGCACGAACTCACCCCAATGATGACAGTGTCATCTCCCTGAAATGTGGGAATATATTTGTCTCCACGGAGGATTTCGGACTGATTCAGGGGTCTGAAGCGACACAACACCCTGATGTTGCATTCTGCGCTGTTCTCAGCCATCCTGTGATGCTGCACTACAGATTTGATTTCCTCAGATCTGATGCTCACAGATGAACAGTGATGAGGAGCGCGCGCGCCGTGAACGAGCTTCAGTCGCAGACGCGCATCAAAACATTCAGAATCCGTCGTTAAAACATCAGACCCAAACGCGCAACCCTCGAGTGTTTGTGTGAATCTCTCTCTCGAGGTTGTGTTGTGAGTGTGATTAGTGCTGCAGATGATGCTGCAGGGATACGGAGACACACGCGCTTGGTACCGCTCCTCTCTGATTGGTCAGTATTTGACAGGGGGCGGGGCGTGTGCTATTATTTTATATTTTAGCCAAAACTACTTTTCACAAAGATATATATATCATTAATAAATAGTTTCACATATATAAAAGCAAATTAAAGGGGCTCTTGAAATTAAATTTTCAAATTATTTTTAAATGCCAAAAACTTTATATTAAATATTAAAGGGTTAGTTCACCCAAAAATGAAAATAATGTCATTTATTACTCACCCTCATGTCGACCTTCGTTCATCCTCGCAACACAAGATATTTTTGATGAAATCCGATGGCTCAGTGAGGCCTGAGCAATGACATTTCCTCTCTCAAGATCCATTAATGCACTAAAAACATATTTAAATCAGTTCATGTGAGTACAGTGGTGCAATATTAATATTATAAAGCGATGAGAATATTTTTGGTGCGCCAAAAAAACAAAATAACGACTTTTATAGTGATGGCCGATTTCAAAACACTGCTTCAGGAAGCTTCGGAGCATTATGAATCAGTGTGTCGAATCATGATTCGGATCGCGTGTCAAACTGCTGAAATCACGTGACTTTGGCGCTCCGAACAGCTGATTCGACACGCTGATTCATAACGCTCCGAAGCTTCCTGAAGCAGTGTTTTGAAATCGGCCATCACTATAAAAGTCGTTATTTTGTTTTTTTGGCGCACCAAAAATATTCTCGCCGCTTTATAATATTAATATTGAACCACTGTACTCACATGAACTGATTTAAATATGTTTTTAGCGCATTAATGGATCTTGCGAGAGGAAATGTCATTGCATTTCAACAAAAAATATCTTAATTTGTGTTCTGAAGATGAACGGGTGTGGAACAAATTTACATTATTTTCATCTTTGGGTGAACTAACCCCTTTAATATAACATCATAAAAAGCCCTATCCCCTAATCCTCGCGAGATTTTGTGTGTGTGTGACGTCACAGCTGTCGTTTGTCCTGTGTCTGTTCGCGCGTCATCCGCTTCATTCAGTCGTTTATATTTCCTTTAAAACTGCAGTAAAGAAACACGCCGCATATAAACTCACATTAAACTGCCTTTCCAAAGCGTGCTGCAATGGCTGACCCGAAGTATGCCAACCTGCCGGGCATCGTAAGTGCTTCATTTAGTCCATAATCAACAACAACAATATTAGCATTAGCCGAGGCTAGCGGTCTGAGGCGAAACATTCATATATAAACTCACATTTACAGACCGACTGAGTTCCTGAGTAAATATAAGATGTACGCGATCTTTTATAAAGTATTGAAGTTATTTGACATTATTGAATTTTCGGATTCTTCAGAGGTGTTTTATAGCTCGTGTTTCTGACTGATGTTTGTTAAAGAAACTCATAAATGCTGCTTAAATTATGTTTTTCCAGCTCTCTTGCTTGTATTTTGTGTAAAGACGCTGTTGCACAGCTTTATTTTGCAGGAGGGATTGTAAGAATTAGATGTTTGTGAAGGGCGTTGGCCAGATGGGTGTATTATAATGTCAATATTTTAATATGTCACGTGATGAGGCACTAAACACTTACAAAGATGAGCTTCAATGGCAGGTTTTTACATTCATCCCCTCAGTCTTTATTCTGATATTTAGGCATATGAGATGTATATAAATGTGTGTATTTAGACGAAAAAGGGTTTTCAAGCATCAAAACTAAAAGAGTAATACAGCTTTAAACAATCTCCTCAGGGATATTTGCAACAAAAATCTATTTATGTCATATTAAAAACATTAGTTTTACCCTAAATGTTAATTAATTGTCATTTTACATTTTTAAACTTTGCCACTATCCTAGTAAATTTGTTACTCATTTAAAATGCAATAACATTTAGTATGCTCACTTATTCTTTTATATGTTTTGGTCAGAATAAGTGTGTTTTTTTCCATTTTTACATAAATATAAGTGACAATGGAACATTGTTTCCATATTTTGACATCTTATTCTTCCAAAACTTATTTGAAACCTTAAAAGTAGATGTTTTACTTGCATTTAATGTGTTTCTGTGTGTATAAAATCACTTTTGTACATTTCTATTGATGCGAACATCTCAGTGTTTTTGACCCATTTATTTATTTATTTATTTACACACACACACACACACACACACACACGCTTGAGGATTAATGTCTGTATTATATTACTGAAGTGACATCATCATCATCATCATCAACATTAAAGGGTTATTTCACCCAAAAATGAAAATTCTGTCATTAATTACTCTCCCTCATGTCGTTCCACACCCGTAAGACCTTCGTTCATCTTCAGAACACAAATTAAGATATTTTTGTTGAAATCCGATGGCTCAGTGAGGCCTGAGCAATGACATTTCCTCTCTCAAGATCCATTAATGCACTAAAAACATATTTAAATCAGTTCATGTGAGTACAGTGGTTCAATATTAATATTATAAAGCCACGAGAATATTTTTGGTGCGCCAAAAAAACACACTAATTAAACACTAATTACTTTTACCCCAAATACTAATTACTTGTAATTTTACTTTTTTAAACTTTGCAGCTATCCTAGGTTTTGCCCATCCATCAGCAAGAATTTTTACTCATTTAAAATGCAATATAATTTTGTATGCTCACTTGTTCTTTTATATATTTTAATACGTACAGGTCAGAATAAGTGTTTCTATTTTTACATAATTTTACATTATTTCCACATTTTGACATTTTATTCTCCCAAAACTTATTTAAAACCTTAAAAGTAGATGCATTTAATGTGTTTCTGTGTGTATAAAATCACTTTTGTACATTTCTATTGATGCAGACATCTCAATGTCTTTGACCCATTTATTTATTTACACACACACACACTTGAGGATTAATGTCTGTATTATATTACTGAAGTGACATCATAATCAATATTAAAATGACATAATTTCCCCCCAGGCCTCCAACGAGCCTGACGTCTATGAGACGAGTGATCTACCCGAGGATGATCAGGCGCAGTTTGAGTCGGTGAGTATCTGTGTGTGTGTGTGTGTGTGTGTGTGTGTATGATCTGAGCTAATTACACTTTCCCTCCTCGTTCATTAACCCTCCATCACTGTTTGACTCGCTCCGGATGCTAGTTTGTGCAAGTAAGATGTCCATGTTTCTCTAATGCAGTAACTGCATGGGTTGAAATCCTTCTGTTTTCTAATCAGGGACGGTCGCACCATTAGATTGGGGTGTTTTTTGATTTTAACTAAGAACAGGTTCATAAATAACTTGTTTTTGTGTGTGTGTGTGTGTGTGNCCCTCCTCGTTCATTAACCCTCCATCACTGTTTGACTCCGGATGCTAGTTTGTGCAAGTAAGATGTCCATGTTTCTCTAATGCAGTAACTGCATGGGTTGAAATCCTTCTGTTTTCTAATCAGGGACGGTCGCACCATTAGATTGGGGTGTTTTTTGATTTTAACTAAGAACAGGTTCATAAATAACTTGTTTTTGTGTGTGTGTGTGTGTGTGTGTTGTTATATTATGGTAAAAGTGTGGTACAGGTTGTAACCTGCTAGATATAGTTGTTATGAATAATCTCGATGACTGGTTTACTCCTGTAATATTATCACTTTAGAATATGGCTCGTGTTCATAACATGAACAGAATTGTATTCAGGATTTCTAACAAATTTGTAAACCTAATGCTGTTAATAACGTCCTGTGAAAGGCCGTGGAGTGACGTTTAGCTGTTAAAGTGTGTTTTAAGGAACAAATGGTGGTAAATTTGACAGTTTGACAGAAATAATGTGTGTGTGTGTTTCACTAACTTCCTGCTAGGGCTGCACAATTTGTGAGAAAAAATAATTAAATTTGCAATTTTTCACAGAATTATTTTTTTTGTGTTTTAAAATGCAATAAAAATTGCTGTGCTTGTTTAAAGGGCTGCACAATGTTTTGATTATTTATGAATATAAAATAACAATAATAAAGAATATATATTTTTAGTATTATTGTTATTATTACTAAATAAAAATATTACTAAAATATTACTATTACTATTGTAATTTCATTAATAAAATTATATTACTAATATTAATATAAAAGAACAATGATAAAAAATATTTTTAGTATGATTATTATAACTA
>RJVU01057277.1:513830-550810 GCA_003731715.1 Anabarilius grahami
ATACACTTTATTTTGCTGTTGCTGCTGTTTTATATATATATATATATATTATTTAAATATAATTATTTATATTTAGAAAATTACTTAAATTTCTTAACACTTAATGGTCCTGAAATTATGTTAATACTAATAATTATAATAAATATATATATGCATTTAAATGCACTTCTTATGGTGGCTGAAGTGACTGCTTGTTTTGTTTTTCTTCAGAGTGTTCTGGGGAAGATGAATGAAATTGCCAAACACAAAGCGGCCATTGAGGATGCTGAGACCCAAAATAAGGTGCGTCCTCACGCCCGTCCCACATGACTTTACTGCTGTCATCATCAGATGTAGAATGAACGAGGTCTCGTGTGCTTCAGGTGTCGCAGCTGTACGATGTGGTTCAGAAGTGGGATGCGATGGCGACGTCTCTCCCGCAGGTGGTGCAGCGACTGACGGCTGTCAAAGAACTGCATGAACAGGGTAACGTTTACTCTCTCACTTCATCAGTTTATCTTTATCAGTCTTTTATAGTGCGTTTCACTGCTGCCTTTGGCCTGCGAACTGTTTAAAGGTGCAATATGTTATATTTTTGCAGTAAAATATCCAAAAAGCACTAAAAATTGCAATTTTACCCAAGGCTCCGGGACGTGTGAGGAGTCGCCTGTCAATGGCGTCATTCCCGCGTTACCCTCGGTTTCTGGATTTATTTTGTAGAAACCATGGAAACACCAAAGACGCTTAAATATATTACATGTTTTAATAGACAAGGGAACAACTGTTTGGTTATGTTTATAGACAGAAAACTAATTATTGTTATATAGCTTAACACTTTTAGTCTTATTGTTTTAATCTAATTTTCTTGATTTTTTTTTTTTGCGAGTACCATGCTTTACCATGCCTCAGAGAAAAACTCTATTTTGTGAAGTAGCTAACATAATCAGATGCAGCTTTATTTTTAGTAACAGTAATGCAGAATTTTCTCCATCATACAATTCGTTTTAAAATTAATTGCATGCCATTTATCTAGAGATGTTCCGATACCCCTTTTCCATTCCCGATTCCGATACCTGAGCTCAGGGTATCGGCCGATACCGAATACTGATCCGATACCTGGGTGTGTATCTGTATGTATATATACTACTAGCCCTGTATGAATTGATAGAATTATTTATGGTGTGCTTCAGACTTATCCCTTAATAAAACAAGAACAAATACATACAGTGAACTAGAGGATTTTTATTATCTGACATACATTTGTCAGGTATATTATTTATTTATTTATTTTAAGTGAAAAAGAACTTCAAATGCAGCCACAAATCTAACACTGTAAACTGAAAAAGGTATATTAGTTTTACAATATAACTATAAAAACAAATAAATCTAGGAATATAATTATATAAGAAAATAATCTCTTTAAAACTTAAAGTCCAGAAACAATTTTGTTAAATAAAAATCTCACGTTTTCGACGACTGACAGCGGCTGGTCATCCAGAACAATAAACCCGACAATTTTGTGGGTTATCTTTATTTGTCTTTTGAAAACTTTTCTCTTTGTTTGAATGAAGCTGGCACGCCTCATCCTTCTCCGTCCTAGCCTTTCTGTAACCATCGTGTTGCGCGGGGTGACGCGTCTTCAAATGCTTTATTAAGATATTTGTGTTAAAGTTGCCAATACTGGTGCCACCCCTCGAAATTGCAGCATTGCATATGAGACATGTCGCCTTTTACTGGTCTGAAATACTGCCAAACAGCAGACATACTGCTAGCGCGTTTTCACTTCTCCGCTGCTCTGAACAGTGGTTGCTTGTGGCAAGACAGCACAACTTCCTGTGTTTGCATTCTGAGCCGCGAAGAAGAATTGATTTCCGATTTGCTGCGTTAAGCAAAGATAGCGGGCACAACTAGGTATTGTTTAAGAAAATAGTATTGGATCGGTACGTGAGTTTAATTACTCGCCGATGCCAGAATTTTTTGTGGTATCGGTGGTATTTCCGAAACTAGTATCGGAATCGGAACAACCCTACATTTATCAATACAAGCAATCCGGCATTTAATATGATATTCTAAAATCTTACTGCAGTGTGTAACAGTGTCTCACATCAGCCGCCGAGCGAACGCTCAGAGTAACGTTATAACATCATTTTCAACACACTCAAATGTATCTAATATGATAAACAGAGCTGCGTTACCTCATACTCATGACCGGAAAAGCGGTAGCAGCGCCGGCGACTGTGGCATAATAAAAGTCCCGCTGCTCGTGAGGCGTGTGTTGCTCAATCGCTCCAGCTCCTCGTTCAGCTCCACAACACTCGCTCCTGCTCTGCTTCACACTACAGTAACGTTAATAATCACATCCATGAACATGATTTCTTCCCGAGTCCAATCCCGATTCTTTTGCACCGTCCGTTGAGGTGGAGACCACATGTCCCAAGATTCCGCTCTCAAATTTGCCGTCATCAAGCTACGCCTTTGTATTGAATAGGCTTCTAGCGGACAGAATAATTACATACTGCACCTTTAATTGGCCAGAAAATTATGTAAAATGCCAAAACATCTTAATAGTCCTAAAATGAGTCTTCATGTGCTTTCTGCAAAATAATGATAATAATAATTATTGTTATTATTAACCCCCAAAATAATAATAGTACTACTAATAATAATAGTAGTCAAACTGTTGTTTTAAATAAATTAAACATTTAAAAAGTCATGAAATTTGGCACACAGATAGAGAACAGTCTGAACTGTGTCCATAGCAAATTTTGAGTCTCTAACTCAATCCCTCTAGCGCCACCACCTGTCCAAACTTGCACTTATATTTATGCTAATAACTTTTGAACCGTAAGCGCTTGAAACAAAACTTGTAATGAAAATTTTCCCGCCGTTTTGAATTTTTCGAAAAACCTACTTTCGAACTCCTCCTAGGTCATTGCTCCAATTTTCACGAAAATTGAACCAGGTTATCTTCAGACTGCTGACAAAAAGTTGTGGAATTCAAGTCGATTTGTCAAACCGTTCTGGAATAACGTGCGAACAAATTTTACTTAGCGCGTAAGGCTCTATCTCCTCAACACTTTATCGTATTCAGACCAAACTTGGTACATATCATAACAAGCATGACCTGAGGTTACATGCTCCGTTTCGGGACAGCGCCACCTACTGGCCCGGAGACACGAAAATTGAAATTTTAGCTGAATGGTTTGTCCAAAAATCATAATATTGGTCTTGTTAGATTTGATCTTGTTAGACACAGTTCAGACTGTGTGCCAAATTTCATGACTTTTTAAATGTTTAATTTATTTAAAACAAGTTTTATTACTATTATTATTAGTAGTACTATTATTATTTTGGGGGTTAATAATAACAATAATTATTATTTATATTATATTTTGCAGAAAGCACATGACTCATTTTAGGACTTTTAAGATTTTTTGGGCATCATGCCAAGTCGAATGATACCCAATTTTCCCATATTGGCCATTTTGAATTTTGTAGTAAAATGTAATACAATTTTTTAGTCAAATGTAGTAAAATTTTGTAGTGTAAATTTTACGAATGCATGAATGTATCATTATGAAACTCTGTATGGGTCATCAGCACAATGCCCTGAAGGAGTCTGAGAAGTTTTGGACAAGCACCACCTAGTGGTGAAAATAATATTTACATGCTTATAACTTTGGATAATGCTGTTTCTCAGTTTTTGATCTCTTATTCTTTCGTTCTGTGGTATTTCAGCGATGCAGTTTGGTCAGCTGTTGACCCATCTGGACACGACACAACAGATGATCAACAACTCGCTGAAGGACAACACCACTCTGCTGACTCAGGTACCGTTTGTGTCTCACTTCAGCACAAACTCTCTAGTGTCTCACAAACAAGACGTTAAACATCCTGCTGATCATTTTCAGGTCCAGCAAACCATGAAAGAGAACCTGGTGGCCGTGGAGGAGAACTTCGCCGCACTGGACCAGAGGATGAAGAAACTCTCCAAATAAAGCTCATCCGTCTTACTCGAGGAGAGAGAATGAAGGAAGAGGCAGTTTGACGTTCCTCCCATTAGAATTGAGCTCTTTTTTTCATGTCGCCCTTTTGTTTTTCCGCAAAGCAGATGAAAGTGTAGATGAAGGTCGAGACCAAATATTTCACACTACAAACATCCTAAAGCTTCACCCTTCCTTCCCGAGACGCTTTATCAGTCCGATACTGTAACTCACGCACACAAACGCAAACCCAAAGTCTCAAACTGCCTGTTTGTGAATGATCTGATGAGTTCTGTTGCAGCGAACGGTTTGAAGCACTTTCCGTCATGATCGACATGGACTCGTTCTGGAAGGTCGTAGAGCTGAAGTGAGCAGACGCTGTGTGTAAATACAGGCTTATATGTACTTTAACTTGTTCTCATGAGAGATCGCTTGTAACCGTTATTGTATTATTAATGTGTGGAATACACTCCACAAATTATGATCATTTTCCAATATAGAATTTCAAATGCATCTCTGGATAATAAAACGCTTCCAGAAATCGGTTTCATTCTGTTGTTTTTTGAATGTTCACATGTGTAGTAGTGTGTGTATAAAAAGTGTTAAAATATGAAACATTCCAGGGTTAGAAATCGATTTGCCTGATTTATTGTAAATACAAATTTCCTAGTTGTAAATTGGACATGGAAGCCCTCTCAAGTCGTATTTACTATTGGAATCTCTGAGATCATTTTGGTAGTGAAAACAGCCTGTATTTGACCGAAATTCCAGAATCATCGGCAAGCTGATTAAAGATGGCGTGGTTTGTTTATATGGTTGTCAATAAATGGGACGCTAAATATCATTTTGGCTCTAAGAAGATTTTCCCAAAAAACAGGCAAGAATAAACTTGCTGTCCTCCATGATTCCTGTTCTTTCCAATAACCAAATACATATACGACTTGAGAGGGCATTCATGTCCAATTTCTGACTAGAAAATTCCGACTAGGAATTTCCAACTAGGAAACTCCGACTAGGAATTTCCAACTAGGAAACTCCGACTAGGAATTTCCGACTAGGAAACTCCGACTAGGAATTTCCGACTAGAAATGTACGATATTTCCGATAGCACGTGAAGGCAGCATTACAAGCCTGTTTATTGTGATTTGTGCTCCGACTAGGAATTTCTGACTAGGAATTTCCCAACTAGGAATTTCCAACTAGGAAACTCCGACTAGGAATTTCCAACTAGGAAACTCCGACTAGGAATTTCCGACTAGAAATGTACGATATTTCCGATAGCACGTGAAGGCAGCATTACAAGCCTGTTTATTGTGATTTGTGCTGCCTTCACACGCTCTTCCCTCCACCATGTTTAAAGATTAAAGCTCGTCCAACTCGGAAACTGGGATATCAAAATTATTTGAGTTTCCCAGTAGTATATATATGACTTGAGAGGGTGTTCATGCCCAATTTCCGACTAGGAATTTCTGACTAGAAAACTTGTATTTATGATAGCATGTGAAGGCAGCATTACAAGCCTGTTTATTGTGATTGGTGCTGCCTTCACTTGTGTATTACGCGATGTAGCTGTTGTCGATAAACTAATAAACAACAGCAGTCACAGCAGCAATCGTTCTCCCCTCCGCCATGTATAAAGTTTATGGCCCATCTAACTTGGAAACTGGGGTATCAAAATGATAATTTTCCAGTAGTAAATACAATTTGAGAGGGCGTTCATGTCCAATTTTCAGCTAGGAATTTCCGACTAAGAAACTCGTATTTACAATAATTCTGATAGCATGTGAAGGCAGCATTACATGCCCATTTATTGCAATTTTGTGCTGCCATGTTTAACATTTATGACCCACCCAACTCGGAAACTGGGTTATCAAAATTATTTCTGAGTTTCCCATTAGTAAATATGACTAGAGAGGGCATTCATGTCCAATTTCAGACTAGGAAACTTGTATATTTAGTCTGTATATATACTGTACTACATATTTTTGTATAAGGGAGACTTGCAAAGTAAGAAATTCATTCTAAACCGTGGTGTTTTTTACTGTGTGCACATGACAATAAAACTCTTGATCGATTTAAAACCTTTTAATTTGTTAAATTAAAAAAAAAAAATCAACTCCCAATAAAAAAGGAAATGCTACTTGTTCACAATTCTCAAAGTATTTTCTTTACAAATCAAACATGAATATGAGAAAGGAAAGGTTTCTCTGCAGGAGAAATATTTTACAAATTGATCATTTTTTTCCTAAAAAAAGGTGTACAAAATAAAATACTAAAACTGTACATATATACATAAATTCAATAGTAAAATTGCATAATCAGCCACATTATTAAATCATTATTTTAAATATTCAGTAATAATCTTGTGCCTGTGTTGATGAGCTCTGGGTAACACAGTCCTGTGCGACACCATCCACGACTAAAGCCCCTACAAACCTACAAATACACTAGACTCACTCCCTCCTGTAACACACACACACACACATATACACATACAAAATATATATATATATACTGCCCTGCAAAGACAAAACAGAGTTATGAGAGAAACTGGGTGTCGTTGGGCGTCTCAAACCACACGTCTCAGTTTCAGTGTCTCTGCAGGACGGCATAAAACACTGCAAAATAAATAAACATTCTTAAATCAAGATACTTTTACTGAAGAGAAATGACTGAAGATATTAAAAAAATATATCAAAATCAAGCAAGTTTCTGCAGAAGAAAAGAAAAATCTGCCAATGGGGTTTTCCTTTTGAATTATGTTTAAATTTATTGGCAAATATTTTTTTTCTTGCTTTAAGCATGATTATTTCATGTTTATTTGCATATAGTAAACACTTCACTTTGATTATTTTTTCTACCGTAAATATTTTATTTATATAATATATTTTGCTTCTCCAGAATATGTATCTTGATTTAAGCATGTTTAGATATTTGTATTGGAAAACAAGATAAAATTCCCAAATAAGAAAAAGTTTTTTTGCAGTGTGACAAAACTCCTGCTGAATGCGTCTGGTGCTGTAAAGCGGTTCATGAGGTGCATGATGGGTTAAATGATAAGATGACATTTGCGATGCAATGATCCGTCGACTGGAAAGACTCCCAGAGACGACGGGATTTGGGCTCTGGAACACAAGCTATCAAATTACACTAATTTGTTGATGACGACAACGACGACAACAACAACATGGACACACGCATGTGTGCATCTGAAGACTGATGGGAGTGAATGTCACAGTCATCAAAAAGAAGCAAATAAAAGAAAATCATTAAAAGAACTGGTAAACGAACAATAACTATTCCTAAACTGATGCATTCATGCGACAATTTAACAATAGCTCTCATTAGTAAACCCTCTCATGTCAGATGTAACAATGGTGAAGATGCTCTGGTTTGAACGGTAACAGAAGTTGAACAAACACAAACAGACGTGACGGAGGAGCGAGATCATGGGAGACTCTTCACAGTGCGGCTCAGTCAAACGCTGTGATGGTGTTGCCGTGGCAACAGTGCTGGTGTTGGTGGTAAAGTTCAGTCGGACCTATCGGACCACGCGGCGTCTCTTCCCTCTGGTGGAGCGCGCCGGCCTCAACAGCGATATCTGCGTCACAACACATCATACACGGTTTAATACGTTTAATCATCATAGCCATGTGGTGATCCCCGTTTTTCCTTCCCCAAATTTAAGACCTCTTGAAATTTAAAAAACCTTAATTCTTAAAACCACAAATGTTGTAAATTTCAGAATGTAGTTATGGCGTGAATGCAGCATAAGCTGTAAAACTGTAAAAGTTGGCTGCTGTTCGTTTGTGGTGCTTGAAATTTAAAAACCTAAAATTTAAGAACTCTTAAAATGTAAAACCTCTTAAATTTAAGAAGTCTTGAAATTTTAAAAAAATCTTAAATAAAAAAAAAAACTCGGATTGAAGAAGTCTAGAAATATAAAAACCAACTAACACTTGAAATTTAAAACCCTCTTAAAATTCAAGAACTTTTGAAATTTAAAACCCTCTTAAAATTTAATAACTCTTGAAATTTACAACCTTCTTAAATTTAAGAACTCTTGAAATTTAAAAACCTCTTAAATTCAAGAACTTTTGAAATGTAAAAACCTCTAAAATTTAAGAACTCTTGAAATTTAAAACCTTCTTAAATTCAAGAACTCTTGAAATTTAAAACCCTCTTAAATTCAAGAACTTTTGAAATGTAAAAACCTCTAAAATTTAAGAACTCTTGAAATTTAAAACCTCTTAAATTTAAAAACCTAAAATTAATATTTCTTGAAATTTAAAAACCTCTTAAATTTAAAAACCTAAAATTAATAATTCTTGAAATTTAAAAACCTCTTAAATGTAAAAACCTCTTAAATTTAAGAACTCTTGAAATTTAAAACCTCTTAAATGTAAAAACCTAAAATTAATCATTCTTGAAATTTAAAAACCTCTTAAATGTAAAAACCTCTTAAATTTAAAAACTAAAATTAAGAACTCTTGAAATTTAAAAACCTCTTAAAATGAAAAATTCTTGAAATTTAAAAACCTCTTAAATTGAAGATCTATTGAAAAAGATGTTCTTATATCATGTAAGACATTTAAGACTTAAATTTGAATTTGAAATTTGAAACAACAGAATTTAATTCTTTAAGTCTTGATGACACGCGGGGACCCTGATTAATGCACATGTGTAGTCAAACAGTGTGAAATGTTTGCAGTGTGTGTGTGTGTGTCTCACCGTTGCAGTGGGCTGCTCTATGATGCTGTCTATGCCGCCCGGCAGGTCTGGACCCCTCTGCAGTCTGACAGGAAGAAGAAGAAGAAGAAGAAGAGAGTAAAAACACAAAGCACTTCACACAAGTGAAGGAACGTGCTGAGCTCTGGACAGCTGCACTTACGACTGTTTCCTCTTGCGCCCCCTTCTGGCTCCTGTGTGCATGTCTTCAGTCTGTGTGGACAGAAGAGAAAGAAACCACACTGCTATGAATAAAGGTACTAAAGCACTCTGAAACATTACATAATATTTTAATATTTTGAATTGTTTTTTTTTTTAATTGAAAAACCTTTTAGATGTAGAAATAAAGATAAAATAAATTGAACAAAAATGAGAAATGTTGCCTTGGCAAGTTTAATTTGAAGCACCAAAATGACTAAAACTAAAACAAAATTAAAGCTAAAAAATATTTTTTAAAAAGGCATAAAAAAAATGGCAAAAGCACATAAAAAAATTACTGAATGTTAAACTAAAATTAAAATAAAAAGTGAAATTTAAAAAGCTAACTAAAAATATTAATAAATACCATAATATTATATAAATAATCAAATAAGTGCATGATCACACTGACCCTCACTTGCTCTGCGTCTCTGCTGCTGATGTCATCGACCGCCCTCTCACCCGGACTCAAATATCCCTGCAGCCTTCGTCCATCCTCCTCATCTGCCTCATCCTCCTCGTCATTGTCTCCTCTTCCATCCGTTCCCGAACCGATCCCGTTGCTATAGAGGCACACTTTGGCTGACCCATCGGTCTTCGCTTCCTCCATGAAGGCGGGATGCAGCGGGGCGTCTGACAGAGCGTCCGCTCCGGCCGGCCTGCAGGGCGGCGGCGTCGAGGGGTCCTCGCTGAGTTTGGGTGTGCCGCGGGCCGGAGACTGGGCCATCTCCATGCCGAGGCGGGACAGGTCCGGGTTGTGGACCGAACACGCCCGGCGCGGGCTGAGGGACGGCGGGGCGCTGGCTTGTTGAAGGAGGGGCGGCAGCTCGGGGTACGACAGCGGCGTGGAGTCAGAGCCGCCCTCGGACCCGCGCTCACTCACCTGCAGGAAGGACGTGTAGATGGTGTCCATGAAGGAACCGTACGGGTCAAACAGCCCCGTGCCGGAGCCCTCTCTCTGCTGCGCAGGGGTCTGGACAGGGTTGAGCAAGGAATCCTGGGATATCTGAGCCGGCGGAAGCTCTTCTTGTGACGGAGGGGTCTGATGCAGACTCACTGGCTTCTCTCCCATGAGCGCAGGCGTCATCGTCAGCTGAGAAAGAGAAAATACGTCAATAAACACCAGCATTCTTTTGATTTAAAGGCTTCTGATTAACCCTTGTGTGTCCTTATGGATACATTTTGGCTCTAATTTGACTATTTCACCTCCATTTTCTTAAAAAACAATCTATTTTACACTAGTAACACAAAAAAAATTGTTCCACTCAGGATCTTAAGGACAAAAATGTCCCCATTGAAACCCATTTTTAAACGCTTTTTACTATTTTTTACCAAATGGTAAAAGAGGTTTGGCTTATTAAGCAAATACTCACTTTATTCTTGTTTTCTGCTTCTGCATATTATAGAGCCAATTTGATAAATCATGCAGTGTTGTTTATATGTGTGTATTAAAAAAATTGTCTGTGTGTGTGCAAATCACAAATCATGTTTTTAAGCAGCGATGCTTATAGGTTTACCTGCAGACAGGTGAGCGGGTTGAGAGCCGTTTGGTTCTGTGGCAGCGGGACGCCCAGAGACGGGCCCTGCGGCAGCAGCAGATGTCCAGCTCCTAGTAAACTATGAAGACTGTTGATGTTACCCAGAGCTGTGAGGTCACCTGAGAGCAAAGAGAAACACAACACTGATGCATTCTGGTCATGTGTTCATATGGAAGACATTAGAGCAGTTCAAGACGACAAGGAGAATATCACCAAACATCATGTCACAATAAACTGATGGGTCAAAGACATTTAGATGTTTGCATCAATAGAAATGTACAAAAGTGAATTTATACACACAGAAAGCACATTAAATGCAAGTAAAACGTCTACTTTTAGGGTTTCAAATAAGTTTTGGGAGAATAAAATGTCAAAATGTGGAAATAATGTTTCATTGTCATTCAGTGTAACACTTATAATTATGTAAAAATATGTAAATACTTATTCTGACCTGTATGTATTAAAATATATACAAAATTAAGTGAGCATACTAAATTTTATTGCATTTTAAATTAGTAAAAAATGGCAGTGATAATGATAGTGGCAAAGTTTAAAAATGTAAAATTACAAGTAATTAAAATTTGGGGTAAAAGTAATCAGTCTTTAAAATTGCATAAATAGATTTTTTGTTGTAAATATCCCTGACGAGATTGTTACACTGAATGACATTTTAGTGAGTGTCTTCTGTAAATCATGGTAAAAATTTATATTTAATTTTTGCTCAGAAAAACAAACAAACAAATTAAACAGGACCCGTTCTGGACTCTGATTTAATGGTTAAATTACATTTTAGTAATCAAAAAGCATGTCTAATTAATTGAAATCATGATATACAATTTAATAATTAAAAGTAAAAAAGTTTCAGTTTTTTTTTTTTATTAATAAATTTTTTCCCACTATTCTTTAATTGTTTAAATTTTAACAACAATAATAAAAAAAACTAATGAACTGAATTCATAAAACTGAAAACATTTAACAATAACGAGGCCCTTCATTCACAAGCAAAACATGCAGATTTTATATTTAATAGTGTTTCTGCACTTTAATATTCACAGACACGAGTCCATATTGTCATCTGATGAAGCGTACAGCCCTACTTCTGATTTATTCATCCAAAATTTGCCAAAATCCACGTCACACACTAAATTCCATTTTTGTGACTGAATTCTGACCAAAATTAAAGGGCTCTATTTATAGACACAAAAAAGATGTTTTGATTCAAACATGCTTTTTCTCTTCCATTGTTACATTAAATGAGAATAAAAACAGCATGAAGAAAACCTGAAGCATCATCAGTGAGAGAGTAACTTTTCCTGGTGTTTCTCAGCAACAAAAATGAGTTTTACACGTCAACATCAGATCTGGCAGAGCGCTCTGCGTCAGCAGTTCTGCACCGAGATGATGTCGGAGGAATGTCACTGCTGTGGCCAAACTATATTTAAGAAAAAACACTCAAGTCTGTTTCACTTTCCCGACTTCTCCCACCCAGCGGTCAGTGTGAATGAGTGTGCCGAGTCAGCCGAGGTGTCGGTGAAGGTTGAAAATCCCCCAGAGCAGAGAGACAGCCTATAAAACGTCAATGTAATGCCATCGGGCAGGACGAGCGAGTTCAAGTACAGCCAATAAACACTACATGGCCATTTTGTTTTGTGGACATTGAGGGAGCAGAGAATCAAACTAGAAGGAAACTGGTAATGGCTGCTTGTTTTTAACCTGCTGAGGCTTTATTTTGCATCACATCGACTCAGTTACAAGTCAAGATGCACAGGTTTTTCAATGATCGATAAAATATTACATAATACAATATTGACCTAAAATATTTTAGAGATGGATTACAAACTGACATGGCCTGGAACAGACAGCAGGGGAAGCATTTTTGTCAATAAAATGATCAAATAAATGGCCTGGACAATATTTCAGTCCATCACTAATTTCGTTACTGAAAATATTCAGCTGAAAAAGCAGTAAAATTTTCTCTCAACATGTGATAAAAAGGTAAACTAATGCATATTTGCTTTTGCATTTCTGTGTACTGGGGTGAAATACAATAAACATAAACTGAATTGAAATAAAATAAGGATGCACCGAAATTTCAGCTACCGAAAATGTTCGGCTGAAACAGCTATTTTCAGTTTTGGAGGGCTGAAATCAGTGACCGGAACTGTGTTCGGCATCTATTTCTTGACACAACAAGGATAAGCTACAACAGTTAAACATGTCAGCTGTGTGACAGATTAATTTCTTGATTTTAATTGATAATGATATGGCTTCTTAAATCTAAAATCTTCTAGTCTGTGCTGTTTTCTGTTGATGCGTGAACAAAACTTCACTAAAAACTATTTGGGTTAATTGGGGTATTTGGATTAAAGACTGATCCACTTACCAAGAACCCCAGGGGTGAGTAGATGCGGCAGGAAGTGAGGTGTCTGGCCGTTGTTCTTGTCCTGCTCGGCCAGGGGGTCACACACTTCCGGCCCCGAGGTGGAGACCAGAGGACCGCAGGACACCGAGGTAGAAACTAGAGCAGGGCTGGACAGAGTCCCCTAAACCACACAGAATTATATATATGTATTGCACAAGATGCATGTACTATATTGCATATGAAAATACCATGAGGAAAATGAACAATAACCCACAGTACAAGAATTCCCAGTTTGCCAGCTGAACTTTCCTGATATTTGACCCCACAATTTAGCATTTCTGAATTGGCATTCTGAGAGAGAAAATGTTCCCATAGTTCAAAATAAATTATATTTTACATAAATAAAATGAAGCCTATTTTAATTAAAGGAATAGATCACCCAAAAATAAAAAATTCTGTCATCATTTACTCACCAACCATCATGTCATTCCAAACCAGTAAGACTTTGAAACACAACATAATATATTTTTAATTAAACCAGAGAGGTTTCTGTCCCTCCATTTAAAGTCCAGGGTAATGAAATGGGTTTGGAATGACATGAGGGTGAGAAAATGGTGAACATTTTAATTTTTTGACATTAAGACTTTTTGCAGTGTGACATTACAATTAACCACATTTTCCCAACAAAATCTCAACGTAATGCCAAACCAAAAGTACGATTAAGACAATCATCCAGACACAAGGAGTTTTTCATGTTACAATTTAAATATTGTATTAGTGTTGTCACGATACTGGAATTTCCAACTTCAATACGATACCTTATCTTTTTCAATACCACGGGGAAAACTGCCATATATACCGCCATTCAGATAATTTGTTATTTTATCATAATTTTTTTATAATTTGGGTAATTTTGTTGTAATATCTAACACACAGAACAGGGAGGCTTAATTTAAATCACTGATCTAACATTTACATAAAAAAGACAAGTAAACAGTCAGTAATAAAATAAGAACAAACAAATTGCAAACGATAGCGACAAATTGGAGACAAATTAAATAATCATGGCTTTAAGTTTTTCAGGTGGGTCTAACAGTAGTATTCAGGTAAGAAATACTACAGAAATGTAAAATAACACTGGATAGTTTACATTGTAAAAAATAAATACCGCTTACAATTAAAGTTACAAAAGTTAATCAGTCAAGAGCAGCGAGTGATTTTCTGTCTTTTGCAGCAGGTTTGTTAGGCTGCTGTCACTTTAAGAGCTTATGCACTGATCCAATACACTGTTACACAACAAGCGTTTTTTCTCAACTTTTGACGTTCCAAATAAGATTGTATTTACCGGAATACTCTACCATTTTGACATAATTCTGTATGCATTTGATGCAATAAGTCAAGAAAAACAACTCAATTTGGTACTCGCAAGCTGTTTGAAAGGCGGCTTTATGTGCGCGACACTTATATAGATCAGTGGTGCGATCGCTTTTGGTGTGATCGCGAAACCTGCGGGAATAACTAAAATTGATTTTGAGGTTAAAAATTACCCAGAGGTTTTATATTTAAAGTTTTCGTTTTTGTATTTAAATCTCACAAATCCCATGCATTTCCACTATCAACCACTAGGGGGAGAACATCCAGTTGGGAAACCCTGTCATAGTAGATGGATACAGCATTCTGAGGCATGCAGACTGTATGTGCACGTGTAGCGAAGCATGCAACTGGTGTTGGCCTGTGTGTATACCTGAGAATGAGGCGGGGGGGATGGCGTGTGGTTGGGAAGGGGTTCGGTCTGTGCGAGAGCTGCGGCCAGCAGAGCGGGGTTGAGGGACAGGAAGGTGGGAGGGGGTGGAGTGAGCGGTGCGGAAAGAAGAAGCGACTGGCCGTCTGTGCTGGGTGCTAGAGATTGAAGAGCCTCCAGGAGCCCCGGCCCCATCAGGACAGAGTCCAGCAGAGCAGGGGTTTTCTCCAGAGACACTCCGTCCGCAAAGACCTGCTGCTGTGGCGTAGGAAGCTCCAGGTTGAGCGCTGGCAAGGGCAACATGGCAGCTGGATTCTGCCCGAGCAGCAAAGAAGCCATGAGTAGGGCTTGAAGCCCAGGGGGCTTTTCACCGCCTTCCACCCCTGCAACAGGGGGCAGGGCTGAAGCCGAGCCTGGTGGATTTAACAGGCTCACCAGGTTGAGAGGAAACTCGCCCTGGTTTAGGATGTTGAGAGGAGAGCCCTGGTTCAGGATGGCGCTGGTTGGCTGTGGTTGCTGGGCTTGCGTGCCGCCCGTCCAGACCCCTAAAGGGAGGGAGCCGAGGAAGGGTGGCAGCAGGGAGGGCAGACCGGCATTGGAGGAGAGAAGCTGGAGGAGCTGTTCTTGGGTCATGAAGGGAAAAGCCTCTGCTAGCGGTAGGGAAACAGCGGGGTTAGAAAGATAGGAAGACGGGGCAGTGGATAGAGAGAGGCTGTGGTCGGGCTCACAGCCACCCAGCAATCTTGGGTCCGAGTCCGGCTGATCCATTGTCTCTAAAGGACCTGCAAAGAAAACACAAGTGTAAAACGGACCACCCAAAACAAAAGCTCTGGGGCCGGATTCACGAAACATTCTTAAGAATAACCAACTTGTCTTAAATCCCCAAAGGTAACGTGTTTAATTAATTTTTTTGGGTTGTTTTTAATTAATTGTTGCAGATAAGCATTACAACTTAACAGTGTTACAATACATATTAATTAGGGATGTAACAGAACACAGACATGACGGTTCGGTATGTACTTCAGTATTGAAGTCACGGTTCGGTACAGCATTTTGACATTTTGGTACAGTTCTATATAAGACATTTCTTAACGTCTTTCTTGAGAGGATTTTCGTGAATCAAGCTCCTGGTGTAAAAATGCCCCAAGAAACACAAGATAAGAAGTCTTACCTTTATTTTCCACAGCTTGATTGTGATTTGACTGGTTAATTTGGTAGGTATTGTGGTCAGGACAAGTCTCTGTCGTTTTGGACCCACAACTTTTCTCCGGGAACGGGGGAAAGCAGGAGGTTGAGGACATCTGGTTCATCATGCTCAGAATTGAACTGCTGAGGTCCGGCGTCGTGCCCGTATGGGGCTGGCTCAAGTTCAGGATGGTGTTGCTGGAGGTTGTTTTGAGGTTCATAGTTGTTTCGTCACCCATTAAAGTAAAGGGTTGGGATTGGGGCTGCTGGGCAGGAGTTTCAGGCATGGGCATTGTGCTTTGGGCTTGAAGTTGTGGGGTGGGGTTGTGTACACGTAATGTGGACTGTCCTTCGCAGTGGGGTGTCTGTGGAGTGATGGGTCTGGGTGAAGAGGGCAGCGTGTTCGTGTGCCTGTTGCTAGGCATGGCAGTGGCGATGCTGGACTGCTGGGTTGCGCTCTGCATGCTAAGAAGCTGAAGCAAGGCGGAAAGGGGCTGGGAAGGAGATGGGGAGGAAAGCGGGAGAGAATTAACAAGTCCAGGCTTCCTGCCTTCCTCCGAATCCTGCAACCTAAGAGCATTGTTCGAGAAGGAGGCATTCGGAGGAACGGCAGACAGCCGGTGGTTGTCTGAGTGAGGTACAGGAGGAGAAGGTGGCGAAAGGCATGGGGAGATGAGCAGCGGAGGCCCGGATAGATCTCCTGCAGTCCGACCCAACTGTGAGTCTTTCAGCATGCTCAAAACGGTGGGCGAATGCCTCTGCCGTTTGCGCCGCAAGTTTTTCTCAGCAACTGCAGGGGAAGCCGGGGAAAGGGAAGGGGAGTGCGGGAGCAACAGGGCGGTGAGGGACTGTGCTCTGGCGGAAGTGGGGTGGACGCTACTGTTTAAAGTGCTAATCAATACCTTTGACTGCTGCTCCTTGTCCAGGCCACTAAGAGGGAGTGCGGCCAGCGCATCGGCTGCACTGAGCTGGACTGGAGTTTTCTGGTTGGCCAGCTGGGCTTTAGCGGCGGCAGAAAGGAGGCTGCTGGCAGGGAAAGAGTTATTTATGTGGCTCTTTTGCTGGATCTTCTGTTGGTTGAGAATCTGTCCTAGTGGAAGGCCAAGCAGTTCTGGGGCTTGAGAAGAACTCAATCCGTTCCTCTTGTCACCTACGTTGGGATGCGCCAGCGACGAGGCTTGTGATACCTGATGGTTGCTTTGGTTAGCATTGGAGCTGATGTTGGAGGTACTACAGTCTTTATAGTGCTGCAGAATGCCCTCCAAGCGACTACACGGACTGGAAGGCGCAAGAGGAAGCTTGGGAGAAGAGCACGGCATGGTGGCCTGCAACGGTTTGACCCCCTGGATGAAGACAGACCCTGGGGCCCCGTGCTCTGAGAGCGAGGATGTCGAGGAGTGGCGAGAGCGTTGGTGGGGTGAGAAAGTGTCTAGGGTACGTGAGGGTGACAGAGGAGGGGGAGACTTAACACTCACTCCCTGTGAATGTGGCGGAGCTGCTCGACCACTCAGAGCTACGGATGAAGAGGGGGATAAGGAAAAGGAGTTGGAAGGGTCTGGGGGATGCACATGTGTGTGTACACTTGGTTTTGCATTGCTTGGAGAAGCAGGGTTATGAACTGTCCTTTGGGGGATGTTTTGGGAGAGCGGTGGATGAGGGCTCCACTGCTGTTTCGCATAAGCAGGCATACAGCCCACTGGCGTTGGGGGCTTCTTTAAAGGTGAACCCTGTTCTGGAGGTCGTGAAATAGGGGCGAGGTTAACAGAACCGTTTTGCAGAACAGATCGAGAAGAGGACAGAGGAAAGCCAATGTTGGATTTGGGCTGGTTGTGTCTTGGCTGAGGGTAAGTGCAGTGGGCGCCGTCTCCATGAACCACTATCGATCCTCTCAGCTCTCTGCTGTCCACTGAGCATACAACACCTCCTTAAACAAACAAGCAGAAAACACGACTCACCTTCCTGAAGAAAAGTGAACTTGTGTGGTACAGTGAAATCACTAACCTTGGCAAACTGGTCAAAATGTATTTAAAGGGTTAGTTCTCCCAAAAATTTAAATTACTCATGCTCATGTCGTTCCAAACCCGTAAGAGAACACAAATGAAGATCTTTTTGATGAAATCTGAGAGCTTCCTGTTCCTCCACTGACAGCTACACAAAGTACATAAAGAGATTGTGAATTGTCAATTCCATATGAACTGAGCGGTTTAGACTCGATTGCTTTATATGATGAACAGATTCAATTTAGATTTTTATTTACATATAAACTGAACCTGCTTGACGAGTGAGAACAAACCTCTTCTGGAAGCTCAAACGTGCTGGGTAACACGAGAATGAACCTCATTCTCATTCTCAGCTTCAGCAAGAACCAATGAGGTTCATTTTCGTGTTACGCGGCACGTTTGAGCTTCAGCGAGAACCAATGAGGTTCGTTCTCGTGTTACGCAGCACGTTTGAGCTTCAGCAAGAACCAATGAGGTTCATTCTCGTGTTACGCAGCACGTTTGAGCTTCAGCAAGAACCAATGAGGTTCATTCTCGTGTTACGCAGCACGTTTGAGCTTCAGCAAGAACCAATGAGGTTCATTCTCGTGTTACGCAGCACGTTTGAGCTTCAGCAAGAACCAATGAGGTTCATTCTCGTGTTACGCAGCACGTTTGAGCTTCAGCAAGAACCAATGAGGTTCATTCTCGTGTTACGCAGCACGTTTGAGCTTCAGCAAGAACCAATGAGGTTCATTCTCGTGTTACGCAGCACGTTTGAGCTTCAGCAAGAACCAATGAGGTTCATTCTCGTGTTACGCAGCACGTTTGAGCTTCAGCAAGAACCAATGAGGTTCATTCTCGTGTTACGCAGCACGTTTGAGCTTCAGCAAGAACCAATGAGGTTCATTCTCGTGTTACGCAGCACGTTTGAGCTTCAGCAAGAACCAATGAGGTTCATTCTCGTGTTACGCAGCACGTTTGAGCTTCAGCAAGAACCAATGAGGTTCATTCTCGTGTTACGCAGCACGTTTGAGCTTCAGCAAGAACCAATGAGGTTCATTCTCGTGTTACGCAGCACGTTTGAGCTTCAGCAAGAACCAATGAGGTTCATTCTCGTGTTACGCAGCACGTTTGAGCTTCAGCAAGAACCAATGAGGTTCATTCTCGTGTTACGCAGCACGTTTGAGCTTCAGCAAGAACCAATGAGGTTCATTCTCGTGTTACGCAGCACGTTTGAGCTTCAGCAAGAACCAATGAGGTTCATTCTCGTGTTACGCAGCACGTTTGAGCTTCAGCAAGAACCAATGAGGTTCATTCTCGTGTTACGCAGCACGTTTGAGCTTCAGCAAGAACCAATGAGGTTCATTCTCGTGTTACGCAGCACGTTTGAGCTTCAGCAAGAACCAATGAGGTTCATTCTCGTGTTACGCAGCACGTTTGAGCTTCAGCAAGAACCAATGAGGTTCATTCTCGTGTTACGCAGCACGTTTGAGCTTCAGCAAGAACCAATGAGGTTCATTCTCGTGTTACGCAGCACGTTTGAGCTTCAGCAAGAACCAATGAGGTTCATTCTCGTGTTACGCAGCACGTTTGAGCTTCAGCAAGAACCAATGAGGTTCATTCTCGTGTTACGCAGCACGTTTGAGCTTCAGCAAGAACCAATGAGGTTCATTCTCGTGTTACGCAGCACGTTTGAGCTTCAGCAAGAACCAATGAGGTTCATTCTCGTGTTACGCAGCACGTTTGAGCTTCAGCAAGAACCAATGAGGTTCATTCTCGTGTTACGCAGCACGTTTGAGCTTCAGCAAGAACCAATGAGGTTCATTCTCGTGTTACGCAGCACGTTTGAGCTTCAGCAAGAACCAATGAGGTTCATTCTCGTGTTACGCAGCACGTTTGAGCTTCAGCAAGAACCAATGAGGTTCATTCTCGTGTTACGCAGCACGTTTGAGCTTCAGCGAGAACCAATGAGGTTCGTTCTCGTGTTACGCAGCACGTTTGAGCTTCAGCAAGAACCAATGAGGTTCGTTCTCGTGTTACGCAGCGCGTTTGAGCTTGTGTGAGAACCAATGAGGTTCATTCTCGTGTTACGCAGCACGTTTGAGCTTCAGCGAGAACCAATGAGGTTCGTTCTCGTGTTACGCAGCACGTTTGAGCTTGTGTGAGAACCAATGAGGTTCATTCTCGTGTTACGCAGCGCGTTTGAGCTTCAGCAAGAACCAATGAAGTTCCAGACGAGGTTTGTTCTCGCTCGTCAAGCAGATGCAGTTTATATGTAAATAAAAGTCTAAATTCAATCTGTTCATCATATAAAGCGATCGAGTCTCTTCAGAAAATTTGGACTAAACCGCTTAATTCACACAGATTAGTTTTACGATCTCTTTATGAACTTTTTGAAGCGTCAGTTGTGTAGCTGTCAATGGAAGGTCAGAAATATCTCAGATTTCATCAAAAACATCTTAATTTGAGTTCCGAAGATGAACGAAAGTCTTGTGGGTTTGGAACGACATGAAGGCAAGTAGTTAATGACAGATTTTTCATATTTGGGTGAACTAACCCTTCAAGTTAATAAACACAAAATAAGCATTTCCATAAGTATTCAAGTCAGTTTTTAAATGGCTTAAAATTAAACATAATTCAGGTCTCTTCAGACTATAGAATATTCTTCCAGTTAGCTTCAATGTCTCAGACATGCCTTCTAGCAAAACTGTAGCCATATCATATGACATCTTTTAACAGAGACTTTCTTTTTGCAACTCTCCTATCAAGCTGTGACTAGTGAAACACCAAAGCAACAATTCACAGATCAATGACAAACTTAAAGTCCGCTGTGAGTCAATGCTGCAAAACACTCCAAGGGGGTGAATACTTACAGATAAATCATATTCTGATATGGCTAAAACACTTGAGCTATTGTAAGTTTTTATGTTTATTTTTAAAAATACTGAACTTAGTGGTTGCAGTTTAGTTTACAAGTTCAACTTAAGTACAGTGAATTCTACACCGAAGATGACTGCATGCTTTAGCCAAATGTAATAATCTGAATGGGTAATATTTGGAGATATAAAGTGTAATCTTCACTTCATAAGAACAGCAATGGTCATATACTGCAATTTTCTTTAAGACAAACCATTAAAGGAATATTCTAGGTTCAATAAAAGTTAAGAACATCTGTGACATGCTGTCAATTACTACAGACAACCATTGCAACTCAACCCTCAGTTTGTAAAAACAAACCAAAAATGTGTTTACAGTAATGCACTTTCAACACATCATGAAAGCATGTCACAGAACCTGGAAAACTCCTTCTTAAAAGTTGGAATAATGTGTGTATTAAGATGCAATACCTGTGGCTTGAGCCGGCGGAGGGAGTTGGGAGGGCTGCATGCTTTGGCATAATGCCGCCATGGCATCAACTTTCCTGCGATGGTTACAGAGTTTGGTCATGTCTTCCTCTATTTTACTCGAATGATGACCAGGAGCTTGGACCATCGCAGCAGGGTCAAAATTAAAAACCTGCAATTGATTTTGCAACATAACAACATAGTTTATTGTTTTATAAATTTCAGCAGTACACTAGTATTTCACTAACTGCAATCCTTACAACCTTAATGAATTAATCTCCAATCAAATTTGCACTGGAAACATCATAAATGAGGAGGATTCAGCACTGAATGTTGATCTCACCTTATTTGGGACAAGCGGGCACTCGAGACCACACTTACATGTGCCGTCTGTCCGCAGATACACCCTCACCTCATCCACAGATTGAAGGACTGTACCACTCGGGCTGGAGAAGAAAAAGAAAAGATTGATATGGCGTAGTTTGACGGCTTCATTTGATATCCGCCAAGTAACAATGACAAATGCATTATGCAAGGAATAATTGACGACAGCCGTTGAATTATTAGAAAATAATGCACACCTGAGGTGGAAATGCGGTGTGTATTTTAAATAAATGTGAACTGAATATCTGACAGTTTTTTTGCTGCAATTTGGTCTTGATTCCCTAATTTATAGAGATTTCTTTAAAGAATCATGGGTAATGTTGTTTTTTCACCAGGAATTCCGCTGTTAAACATGATTATTTAAAAATAAATTGATATAATAGAGGGTTATGGCTTCAATAAAAGCAAATACAATCGATTGACAACCTCGTAGCTCGCAGTAGGTCTGTATTTAAAGGCTTCAAGCTATTGTGCAAAATAAATTCCCCTATGGAGAAAATGAATGGGAAGTTTTACAATACTGATCTTCACATAAACTCTACCTCAGACCAGTTTGAAGCACCGCATTTCAAACCAACTAAACCCTAATGTCAAACACTCTCGGGTCGGCACCAGAAACCCTAGTGTGAAGGCTAAACGCACTGGCATGTGTTTGCTCGGGTGAAGTCACACACATCTGTGTGTAATCATCGTTGTCAGGCAACTTGAGTGAAAAATGTTTCCGATGTAACTTTTAATAGCAACGCAGTTCATATTTGAGAAGAACAGCAAACACATCACAGTAAACGACACAAAATAATGTGTAGACGTACCTGATGTAAGACACAACCCCATCTTCCACTTTCCTTTGCCAGCCAACCGGGATCTGAGCGATGAGCGCTGTACCTCCATCTTTTTCTCCTGCTGCACTCTCACTGCCCCCCGTCATTTTCTGCTCACACACATCCAGCTCCTAAAGACAGAAACCAGTTTCAATTCAGATCCAAACTAGATTTGACAGAGATCAACTTATTTTCAGCTGAGAATGTGTTCACACTAGTATCATCATGTAGTGACAACTACATTTACATTACAGAAACCAGCTTCAAATCAGATTTGATGAAGATCGATTCACACTTAAGAATTATTTCAGTTGAAAATGTGTTCACACTGAATCTAAATATGGTTTGAGCATTTAATCTGACTATTCTGGATTTAGGAGACATTCATAAAGTGTAGGTAGTAACAAGTACATTTACAATAAATCATTGTAGTGACAGAAACCAGCTTTCATATCAAATCCAAACTAGATTTGATGACAGGCTTATTTTCAGTTAGGAATGTGTTCACACTGAATCTAAATATGGTCTGAGCATTTAATCTGACTATTCTGGATTCAGGAATAATTTATAAAACGTAGGTACAGGTGTCATCACGCAGTAACAACATTACATTAAATCAATGTAGTGACAGAAACTAGCTTCAAATCAGACCCAAACAACATTTGACGAAGATCAACTCACTCATTTTTAGTTGAGAATGTGTTTACACTGAATCTAAATATGGTCTGAGCATTTAATCTGACTGTTCTGGATTCAGGAGACATTCATAAAGTGTAGGTAAAGGTGTCATCATATAGTGACAACTACATTTACAATAAATCAGTGACAGAAACCAGCTTCAAATCAGATCCAAACAAGATTTGACGAAGATCAACTCACTTATTTTCAGTTAGGAATTGTGTTCACACTAAATCTAAATATGGTTGTCACTCCTCTTCTGAGCATTTAATCTGACAATTCTGGATTCAGGACCCATTTATAAAGTGTAGGTATGTAGTGATTTCTACATTTACATTAAATCAGTGTAGAGACAGAAACTAGCTTCAAATCAGATCCAAACAAGATTTGACGAAGATCAACTCACTTATTTTCAGTAAGGAATTGTGTTCACACTGAATCTAAATAGGGTTGTCACTCCTCTTCCAAGCGTTTAATCTGTGACTATTCTGGATTCAATATTCATTAATTTATTTTGTCAATTATCATAGGTTTAAGCATGACCCCTGTATTCAGCACACACAATCATGCAACAAAAATTGAATAAATGTAGTTGAAGTACACACAAAAACAACAACACTGCAGTGTGTATAAGACGTTTAGAAATTCTGAAGCACTTTGTTTTGTACCTTTTCATTTTTATACAGCCTTGGTCAGCACCATTCGTGAAATACACCCTTTGGAGGACATATATACGTAGCATTAACAAAGCACAACGCAACAGTACAACAAATCCATCTTGACACACAATCCTCAGCGGTCCTCTCAAATGGACTGGGATGCTTCTATGGAACTCTCCACAAGCTGACAACCTGAAAAGATAAAGAAGAAAAATCAATTTCAGGAGAGATCGACATAGCTAGAGTAAACTATTTTAACAATTTTCAACATAACCATTGGAAAAATCAATCTTTTCGACAGAAATACTAGATGATATTTGAAAATTTAGATACAATTGATATGCACCATATTCAAGTACCACGGTTTCTGGCACTGAATACCATGGTGTAAGTAGGGTACAAGTCCCAAAACAAGGTACTTTTTCGTTAGAGTGTCTGACAGACAGTAGAGTGAAAAGTGACAGTTGGAACTGATACTCGAGGCGCCAAATCAAAAATTCAAATTTAAGAGTTCGAGATGATGTCACAGCCTAAAAGCATAACATTTTAACGGTTTTTATTCTGGCATTAAGGCGGGTGACGGTGAAGCGGCTAACGCTATGACGGGATATCTGACTGAAACATCGAGCTAAAGAGTAAACAAACCAACACGAATAAAAGTGCGCAAAGTTTCGGCGAAAGCAGGACGTAAATACGGAAAGAAAATATGAATACATACGCCCAAGTACCGCACTGGTACTTTTGAAGACTGTACGTCCCGAAGAATAAACAAACGTCGCGTACTGATGGCTAGCTGGCCCATTCTTAAACATTCAATTTATATCGTAAGCTTACAACACGCGATAACACTCCGATATTAACCAACGAAGCGGTCTTCGTTACATTAAAACGGAAGCGTTCTAGTTTGTCGCGTCGCGTACAGCGTAGTCGCGCTGTTAGCTTTCTTTAGCTCGCGGGCTACGTACCTCTCTGTTTACGAAGTTTCCTGCTTCTTCGGCGCGCTGCACAACACAGGCGAAAGACAGAACAAGCGTCTCGATGGACTTGAGTTGCAAATGTCGCCGTTGCGGGAGCTGTTATTAACGCCGTGTGATTTTTAGCCACTTCCCCGCGTCTTCATCCATCCGAGCCGTCCTGCTTAAAAACAAAGAGCAATAACGCTTGGTTTTATTGCGCCCCGTGCATTGTCGTCCAATTTCGCGTGAATCCTGCTCGGCCGCGGAGCGTGCGATCGCTTCATTCAAAGGTTCAACGCTCTCCTAAGCGTCTTTACTGTGTGCATATGCGAGCGAGGGGCTGATTATGCCTGTGTGATGGTGCTTTTAGTTTATCTTCGTTTCCAAGTTCCTATTTTTCCTTAGGATCCCGTGCCAAAAAAAAAAATCATGGAGTTTTCGTCCACGCATGCGCAGTAGCTGATGTCAGGGTTGGGAATTCCGTACAATTTCAAAGCCACTAGGAGGAGCGAGAGAGCCGCTCGTGAAGGGGAAAACGTGCCCTAGTACAAGTATGGATACACTTTTGTAGATTTGAGTTTGCATATTGTAAAATAAATCTAGCATATTTTGAGTTTTTTTTTTTTTTTTAGATGTTAAATTCGACATGTTTATATTTAAGGTTGTTTATTAATATAAACTGGTTGTGTCAATATGCTTTATATAAAATAAAACACAAATAAAATATAAATAAGTCGTCTTTTATGTTATTCCGCGCGGTCAATAAAGGAAAAAACAAACGGTAAATTCAGCCCGCCCTGACCGTTTGAATTTAAATTAAATTCAAACGGTCAGGTAACCGTTGATGCTCGTGAACTGTAAGTGTTTCACTGAGGTGAGCGGGAGGCGGGAATATCCTGAGAGAAATAAATTTCTGTTCGTCTGCCATAAAATGCTTCTACACACACGCATATCTTTATTGGCCTTATTGTGTCAGTTAGCTGAGAAAACAAAAAAATGGTCCGCCTGTAACTACTTTATAATTACTGAGGGGAAAAAAAATCGCAGATAAAACCTATTTAGTGCGGAGGAAAGATGTAGGTATTTCTATGGTATATTGTGAAAATGTCTGTTATTCTCTTGAGCAGAAATGTGATTCGCTGGCACAATCTGAACATTTGGGTGAAATATAAATCAGATCAACCTCCTACTACGTTGAAGGCAGGTATAACTCGACAAAGTTTTCAAAACAGAGGGAGTTATTGAGAGTTAAACCTGTTAAAACTTCAAAGGAATGTTGAGTAAACACAACTTTAGGGAATAAAGGCGTAACCTGCCAATAGAATTACACGCTCGGAGGTGATAACCATTAGGCAGCGGGGAGACTACACAGCAACAGCCAACCGATCGTGACGTGTTAGTAGCGTCTCAACGCGAGCGGTGCCCTGCTCCTGGAAACAGTATTTGAGGTTTCTATTCGCTAACCTTACGCGCATCCCACTTGCGCTGTTGCTAGGCAATACATTGCACGCTTTGCACCATGCAAGTTTAACTACTTAACTCTTGTGTTTGGAAGAGTTTCAGAATACTAACGAGATGAGTCCCTGGTGACATCAGTTGGCCAGGAGTTACAGGTCAGCCCGTGTTGTGCCTAATAACAGCTATCATTTGAAGCAATTAAAACGGGGGTGTACCTGTTAATTAAATAACATTGAACTAATTAGCATCGTTTTATTTGAAGGATACAGGACAACAACATCTGGGCAGCATTTTTACACAACCGTGTTGTGGTTATTCCTAGTGCAGCTACTAGGGTGGTTTTAGGGGTTCAGATCAAACTTTCTGGTCACCCATTAAAGTATATCATTTAAAACTCTTAAAAATGAAAGGTATTAACCAGTTTCAGTTCCCCCAAAAAACTCGTTTTCTTAATGTCAAGAACATTTTTTCCACTATAAAGAACTTTTTGTCCAATGTATGTTTATGGAACCATTTGGATGTCCTATATAGACGCTATACATTTAGGGCGTGTTCTTCTCGGACGGATTAAAACCTAATCTGGTGCTGATTTACACTGGAAGATCTCATCTGTGAACTAGATTCTGAGCTTTATCATGTCGTCGTCACTTTATCGGCTAATTTAGCGATTTGTGTTGAACAAATAACCTTTGAGTGAAACTATTTTTCTGAGTGTCAAGAACATTTTAATAATCCACTATATAGAACCTTTTGTCCAATGTTCCGAAGATGTTAATAGAACCATCAAACCAAAACCAAATTGCATCATTAGAATATCCACACTTTGAGTGTCCAATATAGGATCCATGTTGGAAAACATACATTTAGGGCGTGTTCTTCTCGGACGGATTAAACCTAATCTTGTGCTGATTTACACTGGAAGATCTTATCTGTGAACTAGATTCTGAGCTTTATCATGTCGTCGTCACTTTATCGGCTAATTTAGCGATTTGTGTTGAACAAAAACAACTGAAGTATTTTCATTACAAACAATGCAGAATCTATACTGATTGTGTATCTCGTTGTTATGTTCTCAAATGGAGTGTAATGAAATGTCTGAGGAACGGGTTAGGTGGGATTGTTCAAACTCCTATGGAATATCCTTGTTCCAGAAAGTATAAAAACATCGAAGAACCAGTTTCGGTTCCCCAAATAACCATTTTTCTGAGTGTCAAGAACATTTTAATAACCCAAAACACATTTTTCTACTATGAAGAACCTTTTGTCCAATGGTTCCGAAGATGTTCTTCATGGAACCATCAATGCCAATAAAGAACTTTTATTTTTGTTCGGTGGAAACCAAAACCAAATTGCATCATTAGAACATCCACACTTTGAGTGTCCAATATAGGATCCATGTTGGAAAACATTCTATTCATTAAGGGCGTGTTCTCGAACCTAATCTGGTGCTGATTTACATTGGAAGATCTGTGAACTAGATTCTGACCTTGATCATGTCATCGTCACTTTATCGGCTAATTTAGCGATTTGTGTTGAACAATACCAACTTAAGTTCTTTCATTACAAACAATGCAGAATCTATACTGATTGTGAATCTCATGTTGTCAAATGGAGTGGAATGAAATGTCTGAGGAACGGGTTAGGTGGGATTGTTCAAACTACTATGGAATATCCTCATTCCATATAGTGCTGAACTGGATGCGTTTGGAAACAGAAAGTTGAAGAACCAGTTTCGGTTCCCCAAATAACCATTGAGTGAAACAATTTTTCTTAGTGTCAAGAACATTTTAATAATCCAAAATCCACTATAAAGAACCTTTTGTCCAATGGTTCCGAAGATGTTCAATGCCAATAAAGAACCTTTATGTTTGTTCTGTAGATCCCAAAACCAAATTGCATCATTAGAACATCCACACTTTGAGTGTCCAATATAGGATCCACGTTGGAAAACATTCTATACATTTAGGGCGTGTTCTCGGACTCGGATTAAAACCTAATCTTGTGCTGATAAGATCCGTAGTGCTGAACTGGATGTGTTTGGAAACAAAGTATAAAAACATCGAAGAACCAGTTTCGGTTCCCCAAACAACCATTTTTCTTAGTGTCAAGAACATTTTAATAATCCAAAACACATTTTTCCACTATAAAGAACCTTTTGTCCAATGGTTCCGAAGATGTTCAATGCCTAATAACCTTTATGTTTGTTCGGTGGAAACCAAAACCAAATTGCATCATTAGAACATCCACTTTGAGTGTCCAATACAGGATCCATGTTGGAAAACATACATTAAGGGCGTGTTGTCGGACTCGGATTAAAACCTAATCTTGTGCTGATTTACATTGGAAGATCTGTGAACTAGATTCTGACCTTTATCATGTCGTCGTCACTTTATCGGCTAATTTAGCGATTTGTGTTGAACAAATAACCTTTGAGTGAAACCATTTTTCTGAGTGTCAAGAACATTTTAATAATCCAAAACACATTTTTCCACTATAAAGAACCTTTTGTCCAATGGTTCCGAAGATGTTCAATGCCTAATAACCTTTATGTTTGTTCTGTGGATCCCAAAACCAAATTGCATCATTAGAACATCCACTTTGAGTGTCCAATACAGGATCCATGTTGGAAAACATACATTAAGGGCGTGTTCTCGGACTCGGATTAAAACCTAATCTTGAGCGGATTTACACTGAATTCGTTCTTATCAGTGAACTAGATTCTGACCTTTACCATTTCAACGTCACTTTACAGGCTCATTCAGCGATTCTAAACAGGTGTGTTGAGCAATTAAGTCATTTAATACATCGAATCGCCGATTGTGTGTCTCATGTTGTGGAATGAAATGGCTGAGGAGGGATTGTTCAAACTCCTACATCATATAGTGCTGAAACATAAAAGAATCGCCTCAGGGTCACTAGAGAGGAATTATTAAAGATTAAAAAAGAGCGAACAAATGCGTACAATATCACGACGAACACGGATATCAACGTTGCCTATTTTTATAGGTGCATATGCGAACGCAAGCAAAAATGGACACATTTTCCTACACCCTTATAGGGTAGTTTGTCAGGTTTTTTTCTTTTTAACGAAAGGTTGTTTAATAAAACATGCTCGGGTTCTGCTAGTCTTATCTCCAACTAGAAACCGGTTGCCAACGATTGCATCATTCCTTTCATGTGACTCCCATACGCCCCAAATTCGTCCTGGCCGTCTTATGACTGCATCACATCTTCCCGCTCACACAAACTCTCGCAGAGAGAGACAACCAGCAGAGTCACCAAGTCCCGCCCCTCCCGCCCAGCGCGTCTGCTCATTGGATGTCTCTAAGCAGAAGAATTTCGACCGCCTCGCTCGATTGGCGCGCACGGCCGACCATCTCCTGTCAGTTCCTCGTCCTCTCGGTTAGGTTGCACCTTGAGATCCTTCCCCCAGAGTTCGGTTGGAGTCACTCTATAAATGTCCCCGGGAGTTTCCGAAATCCACACTCGGTGACTTCAACTGAACAATGGTTAACATGAGCTATCACCAATCTCTACAAAAACACACACAAACCCTGAATCCGAAACAGCCGAGGAAAAGAAATAATAAAAAGAAAAGGGTGAGTGTCATCTTTATCCATTTCTCTCTTCTTTATATTGTGATGTAGTTTCCTCGCTGGTGTGTAGATGTGTGTCAGGCTTTTCCTTTTGGAAAACAGGAATGCGCGTGTTTTGGCGACTATCCCGGGCTGTTTTTGGAATACAGTTGTTCAACTCAAATTTCACTGGATTTTTTTTCTTCTCTTTCTCCATCCGTTGTCTTTATTTAAGGCACCATCTTATTACTTTAATACTTGTTTACAAATCTACGCGATGACAGCTGTCATTTCGCTACATTCGCGGCATTTCAGACGCGCACGCGTGAACTTTTTTGCGAACGTTTTATTTTTAACGGTTTTTTTTTTGTAACATCAACGGAACTGCGTTACATCAACTTTTAACAGTTTAAGAAATCAAACGGACGTTGTCACGATGGCTAGCTCGTTGTGTTTTTATATCGTTAAAGTACTTTTAAAGTGTTATTTTGGAGCGAAGTGTTCGCCCTTTGTTTCCTCACTCCTGTACTTTGATTCCATGACGTCATTGGCTCGCTGTCAGTTTCGTAAATCCCAGCTCCAGATGGGCACAGTTCAGTTAGTTTATATAGAAAATTAATTTAAACAATTTTTAAGCGAATTATCGTATAATTTCACGACTGTCGAGTCGTTTGAAAATGTCGATTTAGTCACATTTTGGAGCCTGAATATCACAAATAAACTCAGAAATATTATTGTTAATAATAATAATAATAGATAACATAAATGTTATTCTTTTTTTTAGTTATATATCGCTTTACGATTTATATTATACACTTGGGAGTGCCTCAGGTGCATGTGTTAGGGCTGTTTTCATTGCTTATTTATCGCGTTTTTCCCTCACGTGAGTTCTGCGATGTTATTATGAATGTGTTCGCGTTGAGCTTGTTTTGACAGACGCTCAGACTCGCGCAGAGGGCGCCCTCGAGCACACAATGCGCCTTTGTTTACATAAAAAAATACAATGACCTAAATTTAGATTCAAGATTAAAGAATCAATAATTGCTACGGGTTATTTTTTACGAGCATCCGATCGTCCACAAGCCCCTCTATGATGCTTTTGTATCACTTGCACGTGTTTGTTTCAGATTTTTAATTTATTTTTAAATAACAGAAATATATATTTTTTATTTTGTTACCAAGTACTGTGGCTTGAGCTGTTCAATGTTTTATTTCTCTAGAATTATTGGGACAAAATATCGCCACCGACTCACATTCAAACTTGATTGACAAGAGACACTTTAAAAGGTGAGCACCTTTTTTTTTTAAAGATTTTATTATTTTTGTTGAATCTTAAATAAGCACTAAACCGGCTATAGTAAATAATAATGAACAACACAAACCTTTTTTTTCCTCTGTTCATGCATGCACGCTTTCCTGAAACTCCTCTGAATATTTATTGTGCAGTAACACCGTCCGGCCACTGTGTGTCCTTGTTGCACCCGGTGGCCGAGCAGTCAATCTTAATATCGCGTATAATAGCGGGTCACCCAGATAAATCGGCTATTCCCAAAACCTGCGGTGCAGGTGAAGCTTTACTCTGATGTGTTGAGCCGTATCGGTGTGCAGCAACAGCAGGTTTGTTTTCATTTCCTCTTCTGGACAGTTTATGTATTTTTTCTGGGTCAGGTCTGGTGTGCTAGGTGTGGGAGCATATCGTATTGTGTCTGTGGATAGCGACTGATTGGTGCGATGACTGCGGAGTGGCTGTACCCCCCTGGTGTGGGGCCGCTATGTGGTGCAGAGTTGGAGGCGTGGTATGAAGACCTACAGGATATACTGGGCTCCGACGCAGGCGGGGCCAAACTTACGCGAGCCCCGCCTTGCTCCGAGGTCAGTAACGTCAAACGCCGTTCTACAATCTCGTCCGTACGACGTTTTTCCCCCTAACGGTTTCTCTTCTTCGCCTCTTATGCAGAAGGAGCCCGAGTTTCTGGATGTGTTGGAGAGCTGCTCGCTCACCTGGTTGACGGAGGGGCAGGTATGGGGCGATGGTGTGCAACGCGTCACCGACGACCCGCCGCCGACGCCTCCGCGACAGGAGGACCGGAGAGGCGGCGATTCGGAGCACACCTCGTCCGGAGGAGACCTGCTTCCGCCCGAGTTCTTCGAGCTCCTCAGCGAAGGAGGCGTGGGGTCGGTGGAAACGATGGTCGGCGGCGGGTACCACCTCCACCCGCCTCCGTCTCCGGCCGCCAGCGAGGAGGAGCTCCCTACGGTTCCCGACACGTCGTCCTGCTCCTCGGCGTCCCGCTCGCCCTCCCTCAACTGCTCCCCGCCGGCGTCCCCTCCCGTCTCCTCGCGGTCGGGCAAGAGAAAGCGAGGGGGTGAGAAAGGAGGCGCGCTGTGCTCGCCGTCCCCGGGGAAGAAGAGCAGAAGAGAGCGCGAGCAGGAGAACGAGAGGAAGGTGCAGGAGCTGACGGATCAGAACGAGCGCCTCAAAGCCGAGATCGAGCGATTGGGAGAGGAGGTGCAGAGGACGCGCCGGGCGCTCATCGAGAGACTCGTCAACACCAGGAGGTGAAGGAGCAACAGAAAAGAAGGGGTTGAAGGGAAGCGAACAATTGACCGTGAAATGCACATTTAGAAGGAGATAAAAGACACGTGGGACGGGGGGGGGAGAGAGAGGGGAGAGCGTTTCCCTCCGAGAGAGAAAGAGAAAGTCAGAATGAGCCGTAAAGAAAAGAAGGAATGTGGAGCTTAACGGAAACACGTCTCGGTCGAACCTCATCCAAAACCAATTAGATTTTTTTTTTATAAAGCTTTTTTCACTAAATTAAAATTACTAATATAATGTTTTTTTAAGCATTTCAATCAGGCAAATACTATGATAAATGTTACAAATAAAAATATCAAAAGCAAATATGAAATTCGATAAATTAGAATTTTACAAAGTTAAAATTAAAATGCCGTAATGCGTTTTTTAAAAACATTTAAATCAGGAAAAATTAAAAGCAAGCACTAATATAGTGTTTAAATGCTACAATTTAATGAATGACACTATGAATAAATTAAAGAATGAGATTGCATTATTACAGCAATAAAAATATCAAAAGCAAAGAAGAAATTAGATCAATTAGAAAACGAAGGTTTTTACAAACATAAAACGACTAATCAGCAAATTTAAGACAGTAAAACAAATGCAAATATTTTTTAGATTATCAAAAGAGGACACAAATTAAAGAATGAAATCGCAATTGATAATAAATAAAAATATTGAAAGCGAATTTGTAATTAGATAAATGAAAAAATAAAGCCTAATTTTACGAAGTTTTTTCAGTAAATTAAAATGACCAATGCATTTTATTTTTAAAATATTTAAATCAGCACAAATTTAAGGAAAGTACTAATATGGCGTTTAAATGTTACGAATAAATTAAAGAATGAGATTGCATTACAGCAATAAAAATATCAAAAGCAAATAACTTCGAAAACGCTTTTTACAAACACAAAACGACTAATCAGCAAATTTAAGACAGTAAAACAAATACAAATATTTTTTAAATTACCAAAAGAGGACACAAATTAAAGAATGAAATCGCAAATGATAATACAAATATTGAAAGCGAATATGAAATTAGATAAATGAAAATATAAAGCCTAATTTTTTTCAGTAAATTAAAATGACCAATGCATTTTTTTTTAAACATTTAAATCAGCACAAATTTAAGGAAAGTACTAATATGGCGTTTAAATGTTACGAATAAATTAAAGAATGAGATTGCATTACAGCAATAAAAATATCAAAAGCAAATAACTTCGAAAATGTTTTTTACAAACACAAAACGACTAATCAGCAAATTTAAGACAGTAAAACAAATACAAATATTCTTTAAATGATCAAAAGAGGACACAAATTAAAGTGTGCGATATTTCGCATTACAGTAATAAAAATGCAGTATGCAGTTAACTTATGAAAAAAAAAAAAAAATCATAAATGCTACTAAAAACCACCTTTATTTTAAGCAAAATATAACTTCCGAAGACCGGTTTCCTTGAGATTCACCTGGTAATATCGCCAACGCTTGGTTTAAGCACCAACTCTTATTAAACTACCCAAAGTTAATCAACTTTCTGTGTAATTGAAAGCTGATTGTTCGTCTGTGGAGAGGAGTCTGTAGGGAATGTAGCAGAGACGATGGAAGAAACGGCAGAACTGCAATAAAAAGGATGTAGAAGAAGCAACGTGATTGTATCAGTAACACGATTGTAGAAGCGAATGGAGGTGTGTTTCACTGTAACCAGCCTGCTCTGATTGGTCTAATGTGTTAATGACAGGGCTTTTAAATGTGTCAATGACAGAGATTAGTAGCTCAGGACTGTTATTCTGAACGATTGTGAGCCGTTTCTCTCTGCGCTCACCATCAACCCGAGGCCTCTAAGTGTGAGTGTGTGTGTGTGTGTGTGTGTTTAGATGAAGGGAAGATTATGATGAATGGCGATTTTGCTCTCACTTATTTCCCTTGAAACTTTTGCAGAATTTTTAGAACTAGCAGTTTATAACACTCTCTGCCTCTGATCTATGCCTATTTTTCTATATGTGTATCACATGCATATCACATGATCATCACTACATGTAATCATTTACCTTCCTGATGTTATAATAAACATGCATGCCGAATTACTGTATTAGCGTAGCACATTTTTATTTAGCCTTACTTAATATGGACTTGTATTACACACATTTTGTTATTAAAGTTTTTTAAAATGAACTAAATCGAGTCTTTGTGATTTTTGTCTTGGTGTTTATTGAGTGTATGAATAAAACACATGGTTGTAACAAAGCAGAAAAATTAAACATCATTGCATTGTGAAATCTGGATTATTATAGGAGTGTTTAAACAGTGCAGTATCCAATATAGTTCCCCAAAAATATTCTCAAATATAAAGTAGTTTTCTTCCTCATGTTCACCTTTTCTTCTCTTATTTCTTCTTCCCTTTCGGAGCGGCCGGCTCTGGGTTCGTGCCCTCCGCAAGACAGAGTTGTTTTTTCAGCTCAATTAATTTGGCGACTTCCTCCACGATGACTGACTTCTCGGCTTTCTGAGCTTTTAGAGCTCGTACTTTATCGCCCTGAAACACAAACACACACCAATGAATCATATATAACCCATATGAATAATTAACACACCTTCAAAAAACCTTCAGTTAAAGACTTTCATAAAACGAGGCGAAAAAATGAAATTAGAAAATAAGTAATTTCCAGTTAAAAATGGAAATAAAATATATTTACATGTATTAAATATTTCTAAAATTTCACCCTTATTCATTTTCCTTTAAAAAAAATTCTAACATAATAAAAGATAAAAACAATAGACAATAAATGCAGCTACTAAAGCGCCACAATGCGCATTTTGGAAGAAAAGGGCGGCGTTCTTAAACTTTCCTATTAGATTATATTGAAAAGATTAAAAAAAAAGGTTCGGAAAATTGGCATCTTCACTTTTTTACTCAAATATTATCGAAAATGTAAAGATTTCATAATCACATTGCGTATTGTGCTTGGAGTCGATTGTTTTATTTGCGATAATAGCGCAATGAAAAATGCCATAATTTTTGTCCAGGATGTCATAGAAACAAATTATGAACATGCAAAATCAAGAGAGAACCAACCAAATATTAATAACTGATTATATTGTAGTCGATGTTTGTTTTTTCCAGCCAGCTTTTGGTTTTTCTATGCAGCCTTTTGTATAGTAAAATAAACCTGGAGCGGTAGTTTTTGCCTTTTTTGCCACATAATTTTGTCAGATAAACACTCTAACCAAGTTTAGTGTTTTGTTCTTCCCTCAGATTTAAAATATATATATTAAAAAAAAGTATTTTCTTCATATTTTGATGGTTTAATCGCCCTTCTAGGATCATAAAAAACAAATATCCACTCCAGACATCACTTTTGACCAGTATTGCGCATGAGTGTGTGTGTGAGTGTGTGTGAGAGTGTGTGTACAGGTTTAGCTATACTTATGATGACCAAATGTCTCTCTTCACTTATATAGTGAAATATTATGACAACTGATTTAGTGAATTTTACTGGTGTTCACTAGTTAAAAAGGCTTATAAATCGGCCAAAACACGTTTGTTTTGAAATCTAGTGTTTTTTTAAAATCACATGTTTCTGTGGCGGGTTGGTTTAGGGGTAGTGGTTTGGGTTATGCCATAGAAAATATCATTAACCTGATATAAAATCAATGCAAGTCTATGCAGTGTCCTCACTAATACAGTGAAACATGAGTGTGTGTGTTCTTACTTGTTCTGCCACTAAAGCCGTCAGCTGTTTGGCTCTCTCTGGATCTGGGTTGACGTTCAGCGAGGCGTCCTGTGCGGCACTAACGCTGGGTTTGGTCTCGACTGTTGCGGCGCTGGAACTCGGGGTCTAGAAACAGAAAAATAATATTTCATCAAATAGTATATTATGTGCACGTTTCAGAATTTTAAAAAAAAGCAAAAAATTACTTGCATTTGTTTCTTTATGTTTAAGATTTTTAATAATAATAATAAAGATAAAATAATCTGGTAATTCATAAGAGCGACCACACAAACACGCATGCAGAAATATCTGTTAGTACACGCAGGCACTGTGAAATCATCGCTCTTAAACAAACGTTAATGTAAAATGAGGTTTGTTGTCTTTAAGACGGGCGGCCGGGGGCAGATTGCATTCTGGGTTGATAGAAACGGCGCGGCGTGACTGACAGCAGCAGGCTTTGATCCAGAGCTGCCGTTCTCTGAATACAGACATCATCACTGAATCGATTTCACAGTCAGTTTTAGTGAAAACAGACACAAAGCCGTGAGAACAGAGAGCGGTCACACGCTCGTCTACCTTCGCTTCCAGACTCTCGTCTTCTGGCTGAAAGAGGCCGAGAATCAGACAGACAAACAAACGAAGATGTAAACGTCATTATTTCTTTCATTAGAGAGAATAACATCAAGCTGGTTTAATTAATCAGGGTTCTTTCACCTTCTGCCCGATGAATTTCCACAACTGTTGCAGTCGTACACACACAAACATATATATATATATTTGTATTGATTGTATGAATAAAATATGTGGTTGTACCAGAGTAGCAAAGCAGGGGTAATTCATAGATTTTATTGTATTTTAAAAAGAATAATTTAAACAGATTTCATTGCATTTTAAAAAAGACTGTTGCATATTTATAGGAGCGGTTAATCAATGCAGTTTCCAAAATAATTCTCAGAAAATAAAAACTTTTCCAGTTTAAGAATTATTTTATAGAGATCACACTCACAAAGAGCAATTTCTAGCTGATACAATATTTTTTATATAATAAATAAATTATAAAATAATTATAATAAAAAAATTATATAAAAATGTATTTAAAAAATAGATAGAGAGAGAGCAG
>RJVU01057277.1:551103-562867 GCA_003731715.1 Anabarilius grahami
GTTTTATTTTTAATATTATTTTATATAAATTTATTTTTTAATTCATTTTAAAATTTTCAGGATATTGTTAATTTCCATAAATAAGTCTGGCCTGGAAATCCCAATTCCCGTTTCTGCCTGAGAACTCTGATTAATAATGGATGAATGTCTTTGACGAACCTGTTGTCCTCCAAATGTTTTCCTCAGAGCCTCAATCTGTTCGTTCTCCAACTTTTGGAACAAAGGACTGACCTGTAGGAGAGGTCAACAACAAAAGTAAAAAATATAAAATATAATTAATTTGAGATTTTGCATATTTTCTGTAATAATGCTGTGCTCTAACAGTCACATGATAACACTTAATATCAGGAGAAGTCAGGCGTTACCGTGCCGATGCGGTGTCCGGCTGGCAGTGTGCAGATGAAGGTTCCCGCCCCCTGCAGCATGGCGCTGGTGCAGGTGGGCGGAGCCTGCAGCTGGGCACGGATGGTGTGACTGACGGTGGGCATGTACGGCTCCAGCACGGCAGACAGGAGACACGCCACGTTCACCGACACGCCCGTCACGGTACCGGCGCGCTGCCTGCAGCCAAACGCACGCAAACGTCACGCCTTCATTAAACACAATCAACCTCCAGCAGAACCAATTAACATGCCGAGAGCGAGAATTCATTTACATGTTCTCAGGAAATTATACTTAAAAATGTTCTTTTTCCAAACTATCATCTCTGTACATTTTATAAATAACGGTGGCACTTTACAATAAGGTCCGTTAGTTAAAGCATTAAATAATCATTTTAGAAAGTTATGAATTAGAAATAATAATAATTTGTGTGTATTTCTGCAGTGTGTTGCCGTACTTCAGCAAACACACTAATGCGGCAGACGTGATCATGTGACGACTTGCCTGTCGCCGTCTCCCCCTTTTATCTTCTTCCAGGGTTCATTAACCTGGATGTACTGATTCCCATGACGAGAGATGTTCAGGATGCACTTCAGAGCGTCACGGATCCTGGAACAAACACATTATAAGCCACATGATGAGAGTTTAATGCACTTACATCTGTTCACATGTGCAATATTACGAGACAAACGCATGCTTGCTGAAGATTACTGTAAGAAATAAAGGCTTCTCCGTCCAGTAATTTCTAATAATCAGGGTAACAGCGGCTTTTGTTTCACAATTAATTTCCAAGACATTTCTAGCTGTTGTTGTGATAATTGGATAAGGTTTTTTTAGGAATCATTTTATCATTTTATACAATTATTTTCTGAGTTTGGAAATCACAAATTGCCTGATATTTCCAGGTAACTGTGATTTATTGAGGAATTACAAGCTGCTGAAATACAGAGCTGAGCAAAACTAGACAAATTCAGTTACAGGCTGGTAGAGCCGCAGGATTCTGGGTAAACTGAGAATCACCTTTATGGTTTAAAATGGAGATCACGATTCTCCCATGATTCTGAACAGACACCTAAACAAAATAAATTTACTATAGAAGGTTCTGACAACATGTTAATTACTGCAGTCTATTTAACAAATATATCATTAATTTGAATCTTTAAGAAAAAAAGGATGATTCAATGACTCGCTCATAAAGACTTCACTTGCTTCATTACTGGAAGAATCAGCATTTTTGAATGAATGTCTTGAATGAATGATTCAATGACTCACTCAAAGACTTCACTTGCATTTTCGAATGAATCTCTTGCATGAATGAATCTCTTGAATGTATGATTCAATGACTCGCTCATAAAGACTTCACTTGCTTCATTACTGGAAGAATCAGCGTTTTTGAATGAATGTCTTGAATGAATGATTCAATGACTCACTCAAAGACTTCACTTGCATTTTCGAATGAATCTCTTGCATGAATGAATCTCTTGAATGTATGATTCAATGACTCGCTCATAAAGACTTCACTTGCTTCATTACTGGAAGAATCAGCGTTTTTGAATGAATGTCTTGAATGAATGATTCAATGACTCACTCAAAGACTTCACTTGCATTTTCGAATGAATCTCTTGCATGAATGAATCTCTTGAATGTATGATTCAATGACTCGCTCATAAAGACTTCACTTGCTTCATTACTGGAAGAATCAGCGTTTTTGAATGAATGTCTTGAATGAATGATTCAATGACTCACTCAAAGACTTCACTTGCATTTTCGAATGAATCTCTTGCATGAATGAATCTCTTGAATGTATGATTCAATGACTCGCTCATAAAGACTTCACTTGTTTCATTACTGGATGAATCAGTGTTTTGAATGAACCTCTTGAATGAATGATTCACTGACTCGCTCATAAAAGGCTTGTTCGAGATGCATCGGCGCTACGCAAACCAATGACATCAAAGTACCGCAAGAGCGATTCAAAAGTCGTAAATTCTCTCCAAATCACTCTCACGGTACTTTGATGTCATACACCGATTGGTTTGCGTAGCGCCGATGCATCTCGAACAAGCCTAAAGACTTCGCTTGTTTCATTACTGGATGAATCAGTGTTTTTTTGAATGAATCTCGAATGAATGATTCAATGACTCATTAAAAGACTTTGCTTGATTCATTACTGGAATGAATCAGCGTTTTTGAATGAATGTCTTGAATGAATGATTCAATGACTCACTCAAAGACTTCACTTACTTCATTACTGGATGAATCAGCATTTTCGAATGAATATCTTGCATGAATGAATCTCTTGAATGTATGATTCAATGACTCTCTCATAAGACTTCACTTGATTCATCACTGGATGAATCAGTATTTTCTAATTAATCTCTTGAATGAATGATTCAATGACTCACTCATAAACACTTCACTTGATTCCTTACTGGATGAATCAGCATTTTTGAATGAATCTCTTCAATGAATGATTCAATGACTCTCTCATAAACACTTCACTTGATTTATTACTGGATGAATCAGCATTTTTAAACTAATCTCTTCAATTAATGATTCAATGACTCACTCATAAACACTTCACTTGATTCCTTACTGGATGAATCAGCATTTTTAACTAATCTCTTCAATTAATGATTCAATGACTCAGTCATAAAGACGTCACATGATTCATTACTGGAGGAATCAGCATTTTTGAATGAATGTCTTGAATGAATGATTCAATGACTCTCTCATAATACTTCACTTGATTCATCACTGGATGAATCAGTATTTTCGAATTAATCTCTTGAATTAATGATTCAATGACTCACTCATAAACACTTCACTTGATTCATTACTGGATGAATCAGCATTTTTTAACTAATCTCTTCAATTAATGATTCAATGACTCACTCATAAACACTTCACTTGATTCTTACTGGATGAATCAGCATTTTTGAATGAATCTCTCGCATGAATGAATCTCTTGAATCTATGATTCAATGACTCTCTCATAAGACTTCACTTGATTCATCACTGGATGAATCAGTATTTTCTAATTAATCTCTTCAATTAATGATTCAATGACTCACTCATAAACACTTCACTTGATTCGTTACTGGATGAATCAGCATTTTTGAATGAATGTCTTGAATGAATGATTCAATGACTCTCTCATAATACTTCACTTGATTCATCACTGGATGAATCAGTATTTTCGAATTAATCTCTTGAATTAATGATTCAATGACTCACTCATAAACACTTCACTTGATTCATTACTGGATGAATCAGCATTTTTTAACTAATCTCTTCAATGAATGATTCAATGACTCAGTCATAAAGACGTCACTTGATTCATTACTGGATGAATCAGCATTTTTGAATGAATCTCTTCAATGAATGATTCAATGACACACTCATAAAGACTTCACTTGATTCATTACTGGATGAATTAGTATTTTCTAATTAATCTCTTGAATGAATGATTCAATGACTCACTCATAAACACTTCACTTGATTCATTACTGGATGAATCAGCATTTTTTAACTAATCTCTTCAATGAATGATTCAATGACTCAGTCATAAAGACGTCACTTGATTCATTACTGGATGAATCAGCATTTTTGAATGAATCTCTTCAATGAATGATTCAATGACTCACTCATAAAGACTTCACTTGATTCATTACTGGATGAATTAGTATTTTCTAATTAATCTCTTGAATGAATGATTCAATGACTCTCTCATAAGACTTCACTTGATTCGTTACTGGATGAATCCGCATTTTTGAATGAATCTCTTGAATAAATGATTCAATGACTCTCATAAACACTTCACTTGTTTCATTACTGGATGAATTAGACACTATACATGACAACGGCTCTCTCAGGCTCAGAACGCAGATCTGAATGTTCGCTGTGATCGTACTTGTCAAAGCTTTAATAGTCATAGACAAATCGCTGTCTTCAGGAATAAGATCACATGGGTGTTTAAATCAAGATCGCCATCTTTTAACGATTTATCGTGCAGCTCTACAGGCTGACATGAGGACATGAGGAATTGTGGGTAACTCCTGACCTGACTTTATCCAGCAGCTGGATGTACTGCTTGAGCTCCCAGCACACCTGAGCGATGAGCCGCTTATCGTCTTCATTCAGGATCATCTCAGGAACGCAGCCGTCGAAGAACTTACTCACAAACATCCCTGCCCTGTGGAAACATCAGCCTCCTTAAAGAAAACGGTAATGCTTTACTATAATAAAGCGTTAATAATGCATTAATAATAATTCTAACTCACAATCCTCCAACACAAACCTGTTAATGAAGTTGCCCAGGTTGTTGAGCAGCTCAGAGTTGTTCTTGAGAGCCATGTCGGCCCAGGAGAACGCTGAATCCTGAGCTTCAGGCCGCAGATACAGGAGGTAGAAGCGCCAGACGTCGGACGGGATGCCGGTGTCTTTGGCCATGTCACCGAACACACCCACACCACGACTCTTGGAGAACTTGGTGTCCTCATAATTCAAGTATTCTGGACAACATTCATGAATGAAATCAGCCAATTACATGCTACAAAATCAATATGGACCACACAGCAAAATCATCTCTGCTCAGAGAACGTCTGGTCCCTCTCTATTTAGAGTTAAAATAACACTGAAGCACAGTTAAAGTTAATGAGATAATATGCTGTTTGTGGAGTTGTTAATGTTAATTAATCAGATCTTGAGAGATTTAATGTCTTTTATCTTCAGTTGAGTTCATCTTAGGCTGTGGCTGGAAGTCATTTGTAGTTCTTGTGTTTCTCTTCAGTGATTCTGCTTGTTAACAGCAGGTGTTCATCACTAATGCTCATCAGTATTGTCAGATGCTGTTTTTTTTAAAAACTTTTTTATCCATCAAAGAATCCTTAAAAATAAAATGTATGACGGTTTCCAGAAAAATATGAACCGTTTTCAACATTGATGATAATCATAAATGTTTCATGAGCAGCAAATCATCATATCAGAATGATTTCTGAAGGATCATGTGACACTGAAGACTGGAGTAATGATGCTGAAAATTCAGCTTTGATCACAGGAATAAATTACACTTTACTATATATTCACATAGAAAACTGCTTTTTTACATTATAATAATATTTCACAATTTTTATTGTATTTTTGATCAAATAAATGCAGCCTTGGTGAACAGAAGAGACTCTTCAAAAATATTAAAAATCCAAACTTGCATTTTAAAGGGTCAATGTGAAGTGGAATATGCATATTTGATAATATTAGACTGCTGTTTCGTTTGATGTTATTTTAATAATCTGAATTTAAAACAACATCTCACCGGTGGCAATGAGATTATTGACCAGTGTGTAGTTGTCTTGAGCTCCAAGAAGTGAACAAGGGAAAACGACACTGTGGAACGGAACGTTGTCCTTTGCCATGAAGTTATACAGCTCCACCTACAGGACACACATGACAATCACACGCTGAATCAAACCTGTTACAGACAGCAGCGTTTCATCAATCAGTGGGAGAATTAAGAGAATTCATTAAACTGACAGGACGTGCAACTCCAAGACTCATTAAATAACACAAACTGAGAAGTGTGATTGATCAGCACCTGCTGAGGGTTCTTCCACCACTTCTCCCATTGGTCGGTGTAGTTTGCCGTGATGGACAGGTAGCCAATAGGAGCGTCGAACCACACGTAGAACACCTTCATGGACAGACGGATACAGTCGGATTAATGGACAATATTAGTGAAATAACATCTGATCTGTGTGTTCATACCTTCTCCTTGTAATCCTGGTGCGGCACGGGCGTCCCCCACCGCAGGTCACGCGTGATGCAGCGCGGCTTCAGGCCGTCACGGAGCCACGAGCGCGTGATGTGCCGTGCGTTTAGCGTCCAGTCGCCGGAACCTATCGACTTCTCCAGCCACTGCTCCAACTCGTCCTCCAGCTGTCACAAACACACACTCAGACTGAGCTGAAGATAAAGAGATCAACATCTCACAGGTGTTATTTTACCTTCGGCAGGTTCAGAAACAGGTGTTTAGAGGAGCGGATCACCGGCGTTTCCTTGCACACCTTACACTGAGGATTCTACAGGAGAGACGATATGATAATCAAATATACACCACATAGTAAACATACACTACTCTGTGAGAAATACTTTTGTTCATCATGAAATTGATCAAAATTGACACTGAGAGTGTCCCCTGAAGGATGTAGAGTAACGAGCGGTCTTGAACCGTACCCTGAGCTCCACAGCATTGATGAGACGGCCACATTTGTCACACTGGTCCCCGCGGGCTTCTGGGTAATGGCAGTGAGGGCACACGCCCTCCACGAAGCGGTCGGCCAGGAAACGCTGGCAGCTTTCACAGCGCAGCTGCTCGACCGTGTCCTCCAGCAGAAAGCCCCTCTCGTGCAGACGCCAGAAAATGTCCTGAGCGATTCTGAGAGACGCAGACATGATGTAGTTAAAAACACCTTTAGCCCGACGGATCTCGGTTAGATCTCCAACAATGATGTAACTACACAACCTTCCTGCGAATAAACATTCAGCGTCACAGACTTCGCTTACGAAAGTATTGTGAAAATATATTTTAAGATCCAGAGTAATTGTATCTAGAGTTTTATGGCATCACAAGCTTTGACTGAATCCTTTTATATAATGAACAAAACAAAAACAACAACAATCAGTTCATGCATATGATATTTGTAAACGAAAAATAAAAAAATTACATAAAATGTTTCTGTGTGGTGATATTGATTCAGTATATTGCCAATATTGCCAATTCGAAAAAATTTTTTAAATTTAAAATGGATAAAAAAGATGATAAAATAACTTATAGAAGAAAGAAAATATAATTTAAGAATGGATTAAAGTAATTAAATTGTTTTATGGCATCTTTGGTTGAATCCTTTTAAATAATGAACAAAACAAAAACATCAACCTTAAATTCATGCATATGATATTTGTAAATAAATAAATAAAAATAAAATAAAGTTTCTGCAGTGGTGATATTGACATATTGCCAATTCAAAATTTATAAACGTTTAAAATTATAATTGTTTTAATTTAATAAAAAAAGATAATAAAATAAGATAAAAGAAAGAAAATGCATATGTTAAAATCCAAAGTAATTTGTTTTATGTTATCAAATACTTTGACTAAATCATTTTATATAATGTAAAAAATAAAAACAACAGCAATTAGTTCATGCATATGATATTTGAAAATAAAATATGAAATAAAATAAAATAAAATGTTTCTGCTGTGGGGATATTGCCAATTCAAATACATTCAAAATTTATAAACATTTAAAATTTTAATTTAAGAATGGATTAAAGTAATTAAATTGTTTTATGGCATCACAATCTTTGGTTGAATCCTTTTAAATAATGAACAAAACAAAAACATCAACCTTAAATTCATGCATATGATATTTGTAAATAAAATAAAATAAAATTGTAAATTCAAAATGTATAAAAAGATGATAAAATGACAAAAAAAAAAACAAATATACATAATAAACTAAACGTAACCATAAATAAACACTAAAAACTCGTCTGTTCAAAACTAAAGCGAACTGTTCTCACTCAGTCTGGCGTTCAGTGGTCGTGCGGCCGAAGAAATCAAAGTCGATCTGGAACCACTGGTAGATGGCGGCGTGGACGGTGTGGTATTTATCGCAGATCTCTTGCGGCGTCAGGCCCTCCTCTCGAGCCTTGTTCTCCGTGGCTGTTCCGTACTCATCCGTACCGCAGATGTACAAGAGATTCCAGCCTCGTAAACGCCCATATCTGCAAACAAACGGTCATATGTGACCGTAGTAATAATTCACGCCCAATTCATACGCAGAATAAAGGGGCGGGGCCTGGTTGAGTTAGTTAGTAGTGTGTTGAAACTGGCGGTTATGGTAAGGGGCGGGACATTTCCCAAACACCAATCACAACACACTGCTCCAGCCGACCAATCAGAGCACATTGTGATTTTCAGAAGGAGGGGCTTCATAGAGACAGGAACTAAACGTGTTACTGACAGAATGGGAAGAGAGGAGCTGCAACAATGAAGAATATGAGGAGAATAATCAACATTCAAGCAGAAAGTGACGTTACCGGGCGAACACGTCAGCGCTGAGCACGCAGCCGATGATGTTCCCCAGGTGCGGCACGTTGTTGACGTACGGCAGAGCGCTCGTGAGCAGCACGTTTCTCTTTCCTTCCTGAGGGAGACTGAGAAACACACACCATGACATCACTGATGGAAGACGCACGGACTGACGTGAGTGTTTTATGTGCAGCGATTATGATCGTACATGGGGTGTTTCCTCTCAGTGATGGCAGGAGCAGATTTGAGTCCTTCAGACCAGACCTGAGCCGCTCCTTCGATCTCCTCCACGCTCATCACACGCTCGTCGTCTTCAGCCTGACAAAACACACATTACAGTCACACTCTTACTGAAGTGTGTGAGACATCTGAGTCTCACGAGGTCCACATCTCTCGAAAAACAGAACCAGCAAACTGTTCATAAATATATTTGTAAATAAAATAAAAAATAAAATGTCTGTCATATTTTGCATAAAGAAAATTAAGCATATTTAATGTTCATGCTGACATTATTTTGATTATAAATAAATGTCATTTTTTACTTTTATTTTTAACACCCCAAATTATCTTATAATCAAAACATGTTCCAGTCATGTTTCAGACCAAAATTTAATAAATAAATAATATATAATAATTTTCATGAACAAATTAAGCCTGTTTTAGGATCATTTGCATGACAATTAAACTTTATTCATAATGCATTTATTTCATTAGATTTTAAGATGTTAGTCTGAATTATGACCGTTATGAGATTCAATACATTTTGCTTAAATTGAGGATGAGCTGCTTAATTATACTGATTATAATTATTATCCTTATAAACCAAAAATTTGCTCAAGTTTCATTACGCAAAATATCATTTCTTATATTTTCTTGAGAAATAGTTTACTGAAACTTAAATTAGTAACTGAAATAAAGCTGGAATACATAAATAAATAAATATTAGAAGACTTCAACGTAAACAAAAAATATAAATGTCTTGGCAACTAACAGAAAATAAGTACTTAAATTACTAAAACTAAAACTATATAGAAATGATAAAACAAAAAATAAATAAAAATGACAAAAGCACAAAATAAATTAAAACAGAAAATATAAATATAAAAGCTAATTTCAAATATTAACTGATGTAAAGCTGAAATAAAAAATATTAGTTGAATTAATTAAAATTAACTGAATATTAAAATATGTTTAAGTTAAAGTACTACAATTACTAATATTAAAACAAATATAAATATATATATAAAAAAATGACAAAAGCATATAACAAATTATAATTAAAAATAAAAATATAAAATAAAAGCTAATTCAAAATATTAACATTAACTGAAATTAATCTGAAATAAAATAAAATATTAGATGAAAAACTAAACTTGATAATGAAAATGAGAAATGTTGCTTTGGCAACTAACTTAATTAAAATGTTTAAGTTATATTACTACAATTTAAAATACTAAAATATAAGAACTAATATTAATGACAAAAGCACAAAATTACTAAAACAAATTAAAATTTAAATATAAAAATAAAAGCTAATTTCAAATATTAACTGATGTAAAGCTGAAATAAAAAATATTAGNTAAATCCAAATATTAAAAAAAAAATTACAAAAGCATATAACAAATTATAATTAAAAATGAAAATTTAAAAATAAAAGCTAATTCAAAATATAAACATTAACTGAAATTAAGCTGAAATAAAATAAAATATTAGATGAAAAACTAAACTTAAAAAAAATAAAAATAAAAACTGAAAATGAGAAATGTTTTCTTGGCAACTAACTTAATTAAAATGTTTAAGTTATATTACTACAATTTAAAATACTAAAATATAAGAACTAATATTAATGACAAAAGCACAAAATTACTAAAACAAATTAAAATGTAAATATAAAAATAAAAGCCAATTCAAAATATTAACATTAATTGAAGTAATGAAAATGAAGATGAAAAACTAAACAAAAAAAAATAAAAACTGAAAATGAGAAATGCTTTCTTGGCAAACTGACTTAATTAAAATGTGTAAGTTATAATACTATAATTAATAATACGAAAAACTGAATTAGACTAAAAGATGACGTATCTACAATCTAAACGATGCTCATGTACATCAGTGATTGATGCGTACGTCGGCGGTGTTGGTGGGACCGTCCCGGCGCTGTGTGTGCGCGGCTGTGTGCTTCTGCAGGAACGTCTTCAGGGCTTCGGCACCTTTTCCCCGCAGGACCGTCTGAGCGGCCGTCTGACAGGCGGAGAGGACACCGACACGCTGGAACCATCCGCGCAGCAGCTCGCCTGCTTCAACACCCGCGTCAGATAACAGAGGGTAGAGCGCCGCCCACAGGACAACATCTGCTACTGACATCTCCTCCTGAAACACACATCTTATTATCAGTGCTTTCATTCCATTGCAAATCAATATTAGATGAAAAACTTGTGAAAATTTAGAAATGTTTCCTTTGCAAATAACTGAATTAAAATATGTTTACGCTAAAGTACTGAAATTATGGAAAAGCTTTACAACAAGGTTTCATGGAAAGGAACACAAAAAAATATTTCTACAACATTTATAAATCTTAATTAATATTAATGTCAACACTTACTAATACGTTATTAAAATCAAAAGTTGTCTGTTAATATTATTTAACAGTTTTGCTTTTATTAACTAACATTAATAAAGATGAATAAATACTGTAATAAATGTATAACTCATTGTTAGTTAATGCATTAATTAATGTTAACTTTATTGTAAAGTGTCACCAATAAAATTTTAGATGAAAATTTTAAACTTATTAAATACGTTTAAGTGAAAGTACTAAAATTACTAATACTAAAACTGAAATAATAAATAAAATGAACAAAAAAACAATCAAAATTACTCAAATTAAACTGAAAAATGGCCATATAAAAATAAAAATAAATATTATCGCTTTGCACAACTGTTATCATGATTTTGTAAAGTAAACAATTGATTAATTAACAGTGCAGGAATATCAGCTTTAATTTTTCTCGTTAATATGAATATCTTCACAATCCAGTTTATAACTATTTAAAAAAAAAGTTATTTTAAAAAGGTAGTAATCATGTCATAAAACCAGGAAACCATGAATGAAGTTATATAAGAATATAAATCATATTCAAACCTCTAAATATGATCCAATTTTAATGTAAAATTTTATAATCACTGAAGCTGTCGGTCAGTGTGTGTGTGTGTGTGTGTGTGAGAGAGAGAGTGAGTGAGTGTGTGTGTGTGAGTGTGTGAGTGTGTGTGAGTGAGTGTGTGAGTGTGTGTG
>RJVU01057277.1:566275-588775 GCA_003731715.1 Anabarilius grahami
AGTGTCGACTCCGGTTTGAACAATGTAAGGCTGAACACTGTCGTCATTTTGGCTGCGTGAGATTCTCCAGCTTTGTTGTTGTTGAGCTGTTAAAGCTCCGCCCTCTTCTGGAAAGCGGGCAGCTCATTTGCATTTAAAGGGACACACACAAAAACGGCGTGTTTTTGCTCAAACCTTAATATTTGACAAGCTATAATAAATGATCTGTGGGGGATTTTGAGCTGAAACTTCACACACACATTCTGGAGACACCAGAGACTATCTTGTGAAAGGAGCATTATGGGTAATAATTTGATGACTGTCTCTTCCAACAGATTTGTTTTAGTGTCATGTACTGTATATCATTTATATAAGTTTATAAACTCTCGTGATAACCACGCTGTTTATCTGCTTCATCTCCAAACTGGACCTGCTGATTTGTTTATATTTGATTTTTTGCTTTCTCTTTTAGTCTTTATGTTTCTCCTCAGGTGTTCGTTATTGTATATTATCGTTAACTAAAACTAAAAACATTTCAGTTTCAACTGAAATAAAGCTGAAGTAAAACAAAATTTATATTAATAAAATAAAAAATATATACATTTTAGTTGAAATGATAATTAGAAATGTTGCCCTGGTAAGAAACTGACATAAGTTTTAGGGCTGGGTATTCACACAATTTTCACGATTCGATTTCGATATCGATTATTTTGGATGAAGTATTTCAGTTTAATGTGGAAAATTTTCTAGAGGAAATAAATCTCAACTAATGCTGTAAACTAATTAAATTAACTTATTTATACACAAACACTTAAATTACACTCAATGATGTTTTTATTATAAATAAAGTTTAGAATTACATAATCATATTTCTACTCCAATTCGTTTTTGTTTTTTTTAAATCGCGGCTGTTTTATTCAAACATGCATTAAATATTGAAGAACATTAAAAATAACTATATTTATCAGAATGTTTCTTTCTAGAGCACTTTTCTAGCTGACTAATGAGTTTATGGTCACTGAATAAGGTAAATGTGACGTCACGTGACATTGAAGCTGTTTTATTGAGTCTTTCCGAGTTTAAAACACTGATTGAGCGATTACACGACACATGATACGGATTTCAGTAAGTTGTACTGTATATTTTAACATACCTTCAGATGTTCATGCATGTTTATTTCACTGTAACTGTATTAAAGCGGAGGAGAGGATGATCACATGCTTCTCTTTAACTGAGGCGCTAAAGCGATCCATCACGCCACATTAAACGGAGATTTTTTGAATCTCATAATAAGATGGACGTCATTTGAAATCTGAGACTTTGCTTCATATCAAAAGTAACAAAGATTATTGCGATTTATTGGATGGGAGGCGCTACATATTCTGCTCATTCATCAACTGAAAACAGACGAGACTAATCGATTCATATCGCATATCGGATAATCGATTAAAATCAAGAAATCAATATTTTTTAAGTTTAATACAACAATAATGAACATAATTTATTATATTTGCAGGAATATGAGCCTGGAACATGAATTAAAAACGTTCTTTCTCTGTTAGAACATTGAAGAATCCAGCAGGAAGGCCGGGCTTTGATTAAAGCATCTACTAAATGAATAANTCATGCATGTTTATTTCGCGCTGTAACGTATTAAAGCGGAGGAGAGGATGATCACATGCTTCTCTTTAACTGAGGCGCTAAAGCGATCCGTCACGCCATATTAAACGGAGATTTTTTGAATCTCATAATAAGATGGACGTCATTTGAAATCTGAGACTTTGCTTCATATCAAAAGTAACAAAGATTATTGCGATTTATTGGATGGGAGGCGCTACATATTCTGTTCATTCATCAACTGAAAACAGACGAGACTAATCGATTCTTATCGCATATCGGATAATCGATTAAAATCAAGAAATCAATATTTTTTAAGTTTAATACAACAATAATGAACATAATTTATTATATGTGCAGGAATTTGAGCCTGGAACATGAATTAAAAACGTTCTTTCTCTGTTAGAACATTGAAGAATCCAGCAGGAAGGCCGGGCTTTGATTAAAGCATCTACTAAATGAATAAATGTGATGTGATGTGATGTGACGTGACGTCCAGCACTCACTGGCAGATGCTGTTGGGGCTGAAGAGATGCTGACCGCTGGGCAGGAGCAGGACGGGGGACACGGGATGAGAGATGTGAGGGACCACTTTCTCTGGAGGGACACAAACATGTAAAAACACACTGAGAAAATGTAACTATAGTACTGAGGTATTACCATGGTATATTATTAATGGTACTTTTTGTTTACTATATTTATGATAGTGTAAAAACATGATATTTTCAGCCATTACAGACCCTGAGCAGCTTCTTTACTGTAACAACAACAACAGAAAGTGATAATAATGTCTCTCACCCTCGTGGCTGATCACTTCTATCTCACATTTCACTGCAGTGATCTCCAGCACCGCCAGTGCTTTAATACAGTGCGGGTTCCCCTCGCTAATATACAGTTTCATTTGAGCCTCTGTCACTTTAGGACGATGTTTAATGAATCTACTTTGACAGACAACTGCGCTTTAAAGCAGAAAAGTGATCAGAACCGGTCTGGGAAGCAACTATTTACGCTGATGCAACCGCGCGTCAGAGGAAATTGTAGTTTTTTATGGTCGTTAGTGCATCGGAACTGCCTGGCGGAAGACTACAATACCCATAATGCAGCAGTGCCGGCGTAAACGTCGCGTCATGAAAGCGTTAAGCTCATTGGTTAAAAAGCGGCACGCCTCGATGTCAAATCTTTTAATTTTAAGCAAGATTTGCATTTAAAACAATATTATTTATAATTCTGTAAAATTATACTAAAAAATTAGTATTAGTAAAAAAAAAATCTATTTTGCATAGTTTTCTAATCGTAGTTGTTTATTAGAATGTGTTTTATTATTAGCGCAAGAAAAACTAACATACAAATACTTCTGGTTTTACATCATAACATTTTTATGTGTTTTTCTTTTCTTTTTTTATACTTTCTTTTAATTTCCTGGGTTACGTTCAATAAAACATACACATTTTAAATGTTCAAATGACGAACTTTTAAACATACAGCTAAATTTACACATTTTTTCTCAATTTTTTAAACCATAATGTATGAAATATACATCATTTCTTCTTTTTTTTTAAAATAAAAATAAAAAATAGGACAATGCAAACAATTTTCATTGCGATGTTTTATGCACAGCATTACCAAAGCATCAAATATAGTACAGGAAACAAATAAAAAATCAAACAAGATGCAAATAATGCTGGCTAAGGGAGCTTCGCTCTGGTTGGCTCTTCTCGATCACGTGCAAGAGCCCACAAAGCCCCGCCCCTCCCCTCCGAGGCCGCTCGTGAGAGTTCGAGCTCGCGCGCCGTCCGGTTCAGTGACACCTGGAATAAAGCGCGCGGATGCACCTGCAGTTACCGGTAAGCCACGATCAGACAAACTCTATTAGAGAGAAGCTCTTAAACCGACCAAACAAGAATATTATATACAATATAAAACACTTATAAAATCGATTAAATAGACCAAAACATCCATTTGCATGAAGAAAAACAAAACATTTTACTCTTAATTATTTAATCACCCTGTACTAGATACTGATGAGACATTTTGCACTGCCTAGAAATGTTATTATATAGTGTGCATGTTATTAAAATATAATGAGGTGATTCAGTAATTCACAGTATTTACAGATTCATAACATTTTGATGTTATCTAGTGTTTTAAACAATCTCTCTGAGGTTTAACCTGATTCTTAAAAGATTGCATTTGGAAACACTGATTATATGTTATAATATTAATATTATATTATATATATAGGGTGAATTCAGGTTGATTGGGACACTTTTTCCAAGTCATCTTAATGGTCCCAATCACACTGAATTCACCCCTATATTTATATATATATTAGGCTCATACTATCAGCTTGTATCAGAGAGACTCTCTGTCACTTCCAATCTGAGAGAAACACAGTTGAGCCGCTGAGAGAAACTCTAGTTTGAGATTCAAAGTGAAATATCTGAAGTGCCACGGGCCAGAACCAGAACCAGCCCACGTGACCTTGTGATCTATAGTGCTTTGAGACTTTCTGAAGTGAAATAACAGAGTCCAGTAGGAGTATAAAGCTCAGATCCTTCGACTTTTGATTTGCAAATTTGAGAAAGCATGAAATGGAAATTCAGATATTTGTGATTTATGAGATTTTTTAATTTATATAAGAACAGCCGAGCGCCACATTAAATGTACAGTTGCGTAACAATCGTTTGCACGACAGCAGAACAAAGCAAAAGCTCTTTGCTGTAAAGTCATCCCGTCATAATTCTGCTGCATAAATGCATTTCTTTCTGAAAATCCCATGAATGGAGCAGATTATTTTCTGCAGCGTTGGTTTCAGATTGACTGTGGCTTCATCAGATCTGCTGAACGCCTGCTGTTTTCTGCATCCGTCCATCCGGTTGGTTTCGTGACACTAGAACGAGCTGATCTGATCTGTTTTATCAATATTTTGACATCATTGTCTGGGATTTTCTTCTTCTCAAAGAAGTTCTTGTGTCTGTAGTTCCTATACAAACAGGAAGAGGAAATGCTGTAAAACATTTAAACCTTCTAAACTTCGGTTCAATTGCTGACCTACTTTAACTACTCATAGCTGCAACTCGACATGCTCATGAAATGATTGTGTGAGATAAACTATGATAAACCCGTATTTTATTAATGCTCATGTGTTTTCAGGCTGGTCTCATTGTTTGTATGTACGTTTGGACAAATATTGACAGAAACATTAGAGCGCATTGTGTGGTTTTGGTGTATTTTATAGTCTTTGTTTGTATTGATAAAATGCCTTTTGTGTTCCATGGGAAGATATTGCATGAAGCAAAGGTTAAACATTATGTAATGCTGTGAAAGGAGTTTGCACACTGAACAGAATGAAATGTTTTAAATCAATAAATGCAATTGAAAACATTTAATTTATCATAAAATGCAACAAAATCTATGAATTCAGTATGTCTGTAAAGTTTCGGATACGTAAATAATTGATGTTTCAGTGTTTATGCAAACATATGTAATTGTACGAATCACATTTTATCTACAAAAACACATGAAATTTCATCACATTGATGTTTGAACGATTGATCGGTTTATTTCTTTTCATTTTTTTCGTCCTTTTTTTTTAGCTTTTCTGTGTTTTTATAACTAAAAATAAGTATTATACAATCATTTAAGACATTTATTCTTATATAAAACCTCTTTGGCATTAAAATTGAGTGTAGAACCCTAGAGTTCAGTGCTGGACGAGTCTGTCTCTCGCTGTCAGTCGATCAGAACAGAGATGAGACTGTGTGAGCGCTTGTGTTCAAAAGACCGTAATGGAAAAATCTCACAGCCATGGGCTCTTCCTGCTGGAAAACACACACACACACACACACACACACACACACGTTTAGAGCACTTTATTTTACAGTGTCATTGTTACACATGTTACATGTAGTTACTGTAGTAATAACTATAAATTGCAGAATTACATGCAGTTAACTCTAAACCAAACCCTCGTCCTCACACTAACACTATACATGTAGTTCATTATTATTACACAGCACTTAAATGTATAATTACACCTTAAAATAAAGTGTAGCTGAAATTTGTATTATGTTTAATTACAGTTATTAACATTTTATTTAAGGATAGTTTTTCTGATTGAGCACATGTCCCAAGCTTCTCTCCGCAACGGAATAAAAAACAAAAAAGGTCACTGCAACTTTTTATCTCACATTTCTGATTTGATAACTCACAACTGCCAGTTTATATCTCACAATTTCAAGATACAAACTTGCGAGAAACAAAGTCAGAATTGTGAGATAAGATGTCGGTATACCTTCTTAATTCCATGGTGGAAACAAGCTTCCATACAAAAGGAGTTTCAGCTCATTCCTGCAGGCAGATTTATCCTGAAGCCAAAGGCAAATAAACACACATGGTGTCTGATAAAGCCTCAGTCTCCAGCAGAGAGCAGCTTATCAGCTAAAGCTTGATGTCAGTGTGTTTTATATGAACACACCGCAATATCATCCATTACAATAGATTTATCAATTAGTATTTGTCGTTTAACCCAGCTTTAACCAGTGGCTTTAACCCAGGTTTAACCAGTGGCTTTAACCCAGGTTTAACCAGTAGCTTAAACACAGGTTTAAACAGCGGCTTTAACCCAGGTTTAACCAGTAGCTTTAACCCAGGTTTAACCAGTGGCTTTAACCCAGGTTTAACCAGTAGCTTAAACACAGGTTTAAACAGTGGCTTTAACCCAGGTTTAACCAGTAGCTTTAACCCAGGTTTAACCAGTGGCTTTAACCCAGGTTTAACCAGTAGCTTAAACACAGGTTTAAACAGTGGCTTTAACCCAGGTTTAACCAGTAGCTTTAACCCAGGTTTAACCAGTGGCTTTAACCCAGGTTTAACCAGTAGCTTAAACACAGGTTTAAACAGTGGCTTTAACCCAGGTTTAACCAGTAGCTTTAACCCAGGTTTAACCAGTGGCTTTAACCCAGGTTTAACCAGTAGCTTAAACACAGGTTTAAACAGTGGCTTTAACCCAGGTTTAACCAGTAGCTTTAACCCAGGTTTAACCAGTGGCTTTAACCCAGGTTTAACCAGTAGCTTAAACACAGGTTTAAACAGTGGCTTTAACCCAGGTTTAACCAGTAGCTTTAACCCAGGTTTAACCAGTGGCTTTAACCCAGGTTTAACCAGTAGCTTAAACACAGGTTTAAACAGTGGCTTTAACCCAGGTTTAACCAGTAGCTTTAACCCAGGTTTAACCAGTGGCTTTAACCCAGGTTTAACCAGTAGCTTAAACACAGGTTTAAACAGTGGCTTTAACCCAGGTTTAACCAGTAGCTTTAACCCAGGTTTAACCAGTGGCTTTAACCCAGGTTTAACCAGTAGCTTAAACACAGGTTTAAACAGTGGCTTTAACCCAGGTTTAACCAGTAGCTTTAACCCAGGTTTAAACAGTGGCTTTAACCCAGGGTTAACCAGTAGCTTTAACCCAAGTTTAACCAGTGGCTTTAACCCAGGTTTAACCAGTAGCTTAAACACAGGTTTAAACAGTGGCTTTAACCCAGGGTTAACCAGTAGCTTTAACCCAGGTTTAACCAGTGGCTTTATCACAGGTTTAATCAGTGGCTTTAACCCAGGTTTAACCAGTGGCTTTATCACAGGTTTAATCAGTGGCTTTAACCCAGAGTTAACCAGTGGCTTTAATACAGGTTTAACCAGTGGCTTTAACCCAGGTTTAACCAGTGGCTTTAACACAGGTTTAACCAGTGGCTTTAACTCAGGGTTAACTAGTGACTTTAACCCAGGTTTAACCAGTAGCTTTAACCCAGGTTTAACCAGTGGCTTTAACCCAGGTTTAACCAGTGGCTTGATCACAGGTTTAATCAGTGGCTTTAACCCAGGGTTAACCAGTGGCTTTAATACAGGTTTAACCAGTGGCTTTAACTCAGGTTTAACCCAGGGTTAAGCATGGGGTTTAACACAGGTTTAACCAGTGGCTTTAACTCAGGGTTAACTAGTGACTTTAACCCAGGGTTAACCAGTGGCTTTAACACAGGTTTAATCAGTGGCTTTAACACAGGTTTAACCAGTGGCTTTAACCTAGGTTTAACCCAGGGTTAACCAGTGGCTTTAACCCAGGTTTGACCAGTAGCTTTAACTCAGTGTTAACCAGAGGCTTTAACCCAGGGTTAACCATGGGCTTTAACACAGGTTTAACCAGTGGCTTTAACCCATGGATAACCAGTGGCTTAAACCCAAGGTTAAATGTGACTCATTAAACGCTGTTACATAAGCACTGTATTGTGAATTGAGAAGGGCTTTTGAACTCTCCCATGCAAATACCATCACTTTTCCACCAGCTGTATTGGCATGGTTGACATGTGATGTATTTGCATGTTATCACCCTTCATTCTGCATCAATGATGCCTGTGGCTCTCTGAGTTTGCTGTATGTGATGGTTATGATGTCTGATAACCATAAAGAGCTGCGTCAGAGTGTTAATCAATGTCAGTGTCGTTACAAAAACTACAGATGAACTACATTTACAAGTAAGACGTTTTTAATGTTGTTGAAAGAGTCTCTTCTGTTCATCAATGTTGCATTTATTTGATCAAAAATACAGTAAAAGTTGTGAAATATTTTTACAATGTAAATCAGCTGTTTTCTATGTGAATATATAGTAAAGTGTAATTTATTCCTGTGATCAAAGCTGAATTTTCAGCATCATTACTCCAGTCTTCAGTGTCACATGATCCTTCAGAAATCATTCTAATATGATGATCTGATGCTCAAGAAATAGTTTTTTGTGGAAACCATGATACATTTTATTTTCCAGGATTCTTTAATGAATAGGAAGTTCCAAAGGACAGCATTTTTATAACATCTTTACTGTCACTTTTGATAAATTAAATGCATCCTTGCTGAATAAAGGTATTACTTTCTTTAAAGAATATCACTGACTCCAAACTTTTGATAAAACATAACTCTAAAAGTTTTAAAGCCTTTTAAAAAAATTGCGTAATGATGATTAGTGAAGTTTAAGAATTTTGCAGATCTCTAGTTACCAGGTCATGACCAACTGTGACGTGTTTTATTTAGAAGCTCAGATGTTTAACCATAAGTTTACCGCCATCTGATGCCTGATATCATTAGACTGTGTGTGTGGTTGCGTATTTGTGGTTGCTGGGAAAACATGAAGAGGTAAACGACCACAACCTCATACCTCAGTCCATATTACCTGATCGAGTCCAGTATAGAGAACACACACACACACACACATACATATACATACACACACACACAATGCAGTCGTACACTTTGTGCCTGTAAATGAGGTTAATCAATTACTTCACCAGTCAAATGGATGATAACGACTCACTGTACAGCGACCGAACGACACAATGTTCTGTAGATGTGTGTGAGAGTGTGTGTGTGTTGGCTAAATGTCCACCTGATTTGAGATCACTTCATTGAAGACGAGCACCAAAGCAAACCCTCTAATTATGAAGCCGGTGAAAGTGAGTGTACAAATGTCCCAATCTTTGCATCACATCAAGCAACATCATCTTCCACGACTGACCAATCAACGGCCCCGAAAGAATGGAACTAGAATTCTATTGGTGGAATCTGACAGTAGTATCAGAAGAGAAACACAGCAACAGGGCAGAAAGAGTGAAGGGCAAAAGTGGAGCTCAATGCCACAAATCGACAACACGGACACAATATTCCGCTTTCAAAACAAGTTAAAGATTAAAACAGATTAAAGATTCTGTCATCATCATTTAAAACCTATAGGATTTTCATCTGTGGAACACAAAAGGAGATGTTTAGCAGAATGTTCACGCTGTTCTGACTTGTGTGCCGTTAATGCTGAAGTCGATGAGGTGTGCATGATGTCTCGTTTGATGTTATTTAACATGCATGTAGTGTTCACACACTAAGAGTGTGTGTTGAGACGGTTCATGTCTTGTTTTCTTCATTTAAGGTCAGGCTGATATCTGTGACCTTCACTCTTGGCACAGATGGAGCTTACAGCAGATCTGAGCCTCTCTGTAGGAAATCACTTGTTTTTGCCACAATGTGTGCGTCTGTTTTTGTCTCTCTCTCTCTCTCTCTCTCTCTCTCTCTCTGTGTGTGTGTGTGTCAGACTATGAAGTGTTTGTGAAGGCCAGACGTGTGTTTGTAAGCATATGTGTGAACTGTGAGTCACGTCGGCATCATCTGCACTCATCCAATGATGATGGAAAAAGAGATTTCAGAGTATTTTCTGGTTAGATTGACGTGTTTCTGGAGCCTCTGTGAGTCTGTTGGACTTTGGTGATGGTAAAGCGCATGTGGTTTCCTGTTTTCTGCACGTTGCATTTCAGCTCCTTATTTCTCGCAGAGACAATAACGTTCACTCTCGCAGTCACATGGAGAGAGAAACCGCGCCACTGAGACATTTTAAGAGGCGTTGAAGAATCACAAAAACAAGCACTGAAAACCTGAGATTCTAAACCTCATTTAAACCTGGAAATAAACTGAATGTTTTAGGATTTTCATAAATAAAAAAAACAAAACATGATCAGATGCAAGTAAATGAGTGTCATTGGCCATTTTACAGCAAAAGAGACAAAATACAGAGCCATTTTGATACTCATTTGTCTGTACAACTCAAATTGTTAGTGTAATTTGTAAAGAAAATATGAAATGAGAAGAAATGCATAATAGAAGCATTTTCACAAGACTTGCATTAAAGGGGTGGTTGATTATGATTTGACTTTGTTAACTTTAGTTAGTGTGTAATGTTGCCGTTTGATCATAAACAACATCTGCAAAGCTACGACGCTCAAAGTTCAATGCAAAGAGAGATATTTTCTTTTACAGAAATCGCTGTTTAAGGACTACAACGAGCTTCTTCCTGGGTTAGTCACATCACAAACCCTAAAATTTACATAAATCCCGCCCCCGAGAACACATGCCGTCATTTTACACCGGACTGCTTCACAAACGAGGGTCAATTCAACACAAAAGATGAACATGACGGCACATGCTAGTGGATGAGTTGAATCAACTCCACAGCAACTACATAAATTTATCCACTAACCATTCAGAAACGTCCAGTTTTATTCTAAAAGTTGTAACTTCTTCCTGAGTCTCTCCATCAGTGTCGACTCCGGTTTGAACAATGTAAGGCTGAACACTTTCGTCATTTTGGCTGCGTGAGATTCTCCAGCTTTGTTGTTGTTGAGCTGTTAATGCTCCGCCCTCTTCTGGAAAGGGGAGCTCATTTGCATTTAAAGGGACACACACAAAAACGGCGTGTTTTTGCTCAAACCTTAATATTTGACAAGCTATAATAAATGATCTGTGGGGTATTTTGAGCTGAAACTTCACAGACACATTCTGGAGACACCAGAGACTGATATTACATCTTGTGAAAGAGACATGATAGGTCCCCTTTAAGGGTCATTTAGCATCCTGCTTTATAAGTATATGAGGATTATCAGTAACCCTACACATGCACACACACACACACACACGTTTGTTTTTGTGAAATGTGGGGTCATTCCATAGGCGTAATGGTTTTTATACTGTACAAACTGTATTTTCTCTCCCCCTACACTACCCCTATCCCTAAACCTAACCATCACAGGAAACTGTGCACACTTTTACTTTCTCACAAAAACTCATTCTGTATGATTTTATAAGCTTTTTGAACAGTGGGGACATGGAGTAATGTCCTCATAAGTCACCTCTTCTTGTAATACCCATGTCATTATACACATTTGTGTCCTGATATGTCACAAAAACGCACACACACACACACACACAGTTTTCTCTAGTCAGTTGGTGTTGTGTCCTGCAGTGAGCATTAACCTGTCGTCCATCCGCAGTGAACTTCCTCTGAGCCACAGAGAGACAGACAGAAGCTTCATCATTCTTCAGTGTAATGCTGTCTTTGTAATGTTTGCTAAAAGCCTTTCTGTGTTGTTAACAGACAACATGCGGTTTCTCTCGCTCTCTCTCTCTGTTTTATACAAGGGAAGTCCATTGGCGTATCAGTTCACACGCCACAAATATCAGTCACTTCAAACTCCCCCTCAGAGTCAGTGCTGGGAACTGAGGGAAGTGATGTCATGTTTGAAAACTCGACGGAAGCTCACTGAGGTTCAGAAGTTCTCAAGTGAAGCTAGATAATAGATTCTTGCTGATTACAGATTATTGGACTATTGCAAATTTCCTGATAATTTACTCACCCCCTTGTCATCCAAGATGTTTATGTCTTTCTTTCTTCAGTTTTTGAGGAAAACATTCCAGGATTTTTCTCCACATAGTGGACTTCACTGGGGTTCAACGGGTTCAAATGTCAGTTTCAGTGCAGCTTCAAAGAGCTCTACATGATCCCAGACGAGGAATAAGAGTCTTATCTAGAGAAACCATCGGACATTTTATAAAAAAAATAAACATTTATAGACTTTTTAACCACAAATGCTCGTTTTGCACTGCTCTGAGATGCTCCACGCATGACGTAATCATGTTGGAAAGGTCACGCGGTAGGGTGAAAAAATCCATCTCATTTTCTCCTCCAACTTCAAAATTGTCCGATATTGTCTGTTAAGACTTAGTCTTTGCATGTTCGCTTTGTAAACACTGGATCAGTACTTCCGCCTATGTCACGCGTGACCTTTCCAACATGATTACGTCATGCGTGGAGCATCACAGAGCAGTGCAAAACGAGCATTTGTGGTAAAAAAGTATAAAAATGTAAATTTTTTAAAGAAAATGTCCGATGGTTTCTCTAGATAAGACTCTTATTCCTCGTCTGGGATCATGTAGAGCTCTTTGAAGCTGCACTGAAACTGACATTTGGACCTTCAACCCGTTGAACCCCAGTGAAGTCCACTATATGGAGAAAAATCCTGGAATGTTTTCCTCAAAAACTGAAGAAAGAAAGACATAAAAATCTTGGATGACATGGAGGAGAGTAAATTATCAGGAAATTTTAATTCTGAAGTGAACTAATCCTTTAAATTGTATTGAAACAATGTTGTGGGTTCGAATCCCAGGTAATGCATGATCTATAAACATCTTGAAGTTGCTTTGGAAAAAAGCATCTGCCAAATAAATAATTGTAAACATATTATGTGATTATTGGAATTATAAGCATGCTATTTTGTGAATAAAACAAGTCTTTCTGTTCCAGAACATGGCTCTTGTGTTGTGTCCCTGCACTGCTGTCCTCTCGTCTCGCTCCAGTGGTGTCCGTGTCCAACTATCACCCTCTGCGTGCAACTGAGAAGAACCATGCTGTCGGGCAGCTGGCGCCGCGGAACCATCATCCCGTCTGCGAGCGGGCCGGGCACGAGTAAAGGCGGGTCGAGACTGGGCAGCACTGTGATTCTAGAAGCTCAGTATGACTACTCTTACCGCGGCGCCGACGGCCGTCTGGTCTCCATACACGAGGGCGAGCGCTTTCTGCTCCTGAAGAAGACTAATGCGGACTGGTGGCAGGCGCGGAGGATCGGGGTGGGCGTGAAGGTCAAACCGATATATGTGCCGGCTACATACGTCATTGAGCTGCCCGTCAGCACGTTCCGCCCATCGCTGCCCAGCAGCCAATCAGCATCTGAGAGTCTCAAGATGTTCTTCCAAGCTCCACGAGGTTCCTTCACACCCTGCATGCAAACGCACTGCCCAGGTAGAGTCACGTGATGCTTATATGCATTTTTGATCAAAAATGGAGTAAAATTGTGAAATACTGTTATGATGTAAATCAGCTGTTTTCTATGTGAATATATAGTAAAGTGTAATTTATTCCTGTGATCAAAGCTGAATTTTCAGCATCATTACTCCAGTCTTCAGTGTCACATGATCCTTCAGAAATCATTCTGATATGATGATTTGCTGCTCAAGAAACATTTATGATTATCATCAGTGTTGAAAACAGTTCATATTTTTGTGGAAACTGTGATACATTTTATTTTTCAGGATTCTTGGATGAATAAAAAGTTCAAAAGAACAACATTTATTTGAAATAGAATCTTTTGTAACATTATCAATTTAATGCATCCCTGCTGAATTAAAGTATTAAAGTATAGATATTACTAATGAAATATACAATGTTTATTTATGCTTTGGCAAAATAAATATGGAGGTGAAGATGTAGATGTGAATGATATATTAAATGATTTAAAAATAAATATCAGTGTGCAGATTTTTACTGTTTAAATATAATAGAAAATATAGCTGCGAGCAGCAGTTATCGGGGTTCAAGCACTTTAAGGCCTTTAAGCACATGCGTAAAAAGGTATTATGTTTTAATTAGCAAGCCTGTAATCATTTCAATCATAGATGGAAAAGACCATTTACAGCAAATACAGGCAATTTATCATAGGAAATATGTGGTTTATAAAGCTTGTTATCGAGGTTGAGCCAAAAACCTAGGACCAGTTCGCCAAAGTTGGTTTTTGAAATAATCTCCAATATTTAACGAATGATTCGATGGACAGCGGCGGTCCTAGAGGCAAAGTTGCTCAGAATGAGGAGTTCTACCATGTGGTATGAATGTCGTGGGCGTGTGCGAAAAATCGCGTGATGCACGTGAAAAACGCGAAGGCTAGGGCTGTGAGTTAAACAGGCCCAGCGAGTTTCGTTCTGATTGGCCTCCGTTAACGTTGTCTGATAGCTGCTCAAAATTCATTGGCCGATTGCAGACATGTTTTTTGAGATGCGTCGGTGTCCTCACAGACAGTCATGGCATGGGACAAAGACACGGCATGCCAATTTTCAAGTCAATCGGACTAACGGTGAAGTAGTTATAGCCATTTTCAAGTTTTTTTTTCTTTTATAGCGCCACCAAGTGGCCAGTCGCCGCATCCTTTTTCATGCGACCACAGAATGAGCTCTTACATAGGCGTACCAAGTTTGGTGAAAATATCTCATTCCGTTCACGAGTTATAGCCATTTAAGTAAAAGTGGCTCCGCCCACTTTGAACGTTTTGAGGACCGTGAATCGAAATTTCAACTTTTTTTTTTTTGATAATTATTGACAATCAGACTCCAGAGAATCTCGCTGCACTGGTTTGGTTCCGGGCAAAAACCTAGGACTAATTCGCAAAAGTAGGTTTTTCAAAAAATCCGGGAAATTTCGCCGGGGATTCAAACGGTTCTCATTTCATACTTTTGACCGCTGTAGCGCCCCCGTCAGGCCGATCGGGGCGAGCCTTGGTGACGTTGTAGACGGTGTGAGTACTACCAGCCCTCAAAGTTTCAAGTCTCTACGACTTACGGTTTGATCTGCACGATCACTTTTTGCTGATCCTTGGAAAATGTAACAATTACAATAGAGTTTCAGCGCTTGAGCCCCTAAATATTTAAATATAATGACATCATTCTCAGTTTTTGCTGAACTGTCTCTTTAAGGTCTGATTTGTGTGTCGTTCCTCTCAGTGCCTGATAAGCAGTTCTGTCGTTCCATGGAGAATCTCAGCTGCAGCAGTGCCTTGATGGACAAACACACAGGCCGAGTCTCAGTAAGAGGACATTTCCCAACGTTCCCCGCTTCCTCCACCTCGCCCTCGGGTCACCTGACGATCCCAGGTGGATACTCGAGTCCAGGCGCTCCCATCGCCCGCAGCCAAAGCTCCAGCAATCTGCCCCAGAACCCGTACCAGGACACGAGCCGCTCCACAGCGAGCGTGAGCAGCCCGACCCGATCATACAGCCAGTGGGACGTGAGCGCGGCCGCACGCAGACACACACACGGACACATACAGGTAACAGAGTGTGTGAGGATAATATTTCATTATTATCCAAATTTGTTCTTTCGCTTTATCTTTTTCTCGGACCGTTTCACTGTATATTTCTTGTTTCCTCGTGTCTTTAAGATTGATAATCAGGGATTTCAGACACATTCAGGTCACAAGATTCTCATTTCTCGTCAAACACACTAATGCTCATTTTTAATAGTAATATTAAATTAAAGGGTTAGTTCACCCAAAAATGAAAATAATGTCATTAATTACTCACCCTCATCGCACCTTCGTCAATCTTTGGAACGCAAATGAAGATATTTTTGATGAAATCCGATGGCTCAGTGAGGCCTGAGCGATGACATTTCCTCTCTCAAGATCCATTAATGCACTAAAAACATATTTACATCAGTTCATGTGAGTACAGTGGTGCAATATTAATATTATAAAGCCACGAGAATATTTTTGGTGCGCCAAAAAAACTAAATAACGACTTATATAGTGATGGCCGATTTCAAAACACTGCTTCAGGAAGCTTCGGAGCGTTATGAATCAGCGTGTCGAATCATGATTCGGATCGCGTGTCAAACTGCTGAAATCACGTGACTTTGGCGATCCGAAGCGCTGATTCGACACGCTGATTCATAACGCTCCGAAGCTTCCTGAAGCAGTGTTTTGAAATCAGCCATCACTATATAAGTCGTTATTTTGTTTTTTTGGCGCACCAAAAATATTCTCGTGGCTTTATAATGTTAATATTGCACCACTGTACTCACATGAACTGATTTAAATATGTTTTTAGTGCATTAATGGATCTTGAGAGAGGAAATGTCATTGCTCAGGCCTCACTGAGCCATCGGATTTCATCAAAAATATCTTAATTTGTGTTCTGAAGATGAACGAAGCTCTTACGGGTGTGGAACGACATGAGGGAGAGTAATTAATGACAGAAATCTCATTTTTGGGTGAATTAACCCTTTAAACATGAAATTTTGAAGCAGAAAAGCTGAGGTGACACTTTACAATAAGGTTGCATTTGTTCACATTAGATAACTACAATCTTTTCTGTGAATGCGCTGATGCCTGTTTCATTGATTTTATTATGTTTATTGTATTTCATTATCTTATCTCTGTGTATTCTGTGAATTTCTCTTCTGTAAAGCACTTTGTAAACACTGTTTTTAAAAAGGTGCTATATAAATAAAGATAACATTAGTTAACATGAACTAACAATAATAAATACTTCTAAAGCATTTATTAATCTTAGTTAATGTTAATTTGAACATTTACTAACACATTATTAAAATCGTTGTATCTGTTAATATGATTTAATGGACATGTACTAACATTAACAAAGATTAATAAATACTGTAACAAATGTATTACTCAATGTTAGTAAACTTTAGGTAATGCATTAACTACATTTACCTAATGTGATCTTATTGTACCCAAAACTGAAATAGTATTTTCTTGAAAAACACTCTAATAATCTTTTTTACAGTGTATACCAATTTTTTTGTTAAGTTCAGGAGTTTTAAGCAAGAAAACTCTCACAGAAGTGCCGGTCTCACACTGGGTCTCAAGTTTGAATTTTTAACCAGCTCTCTAAATACAGCAGATCCTTAAATACAATCCCTGCTAAAAGCTGTGGCGTACCTGAAAAATACTTTTTCTAGCCGACACACACACACACACACACACACACACTCACACAGTGCCAGTCGGACAGTCTGAAACAGTTTGTTCAAGGATTCGGTCTCTCTAAACTCCGCCTTTCTGAGAGCTGCTCTGCTCTGATTGGTCGGATGGCCCAGTCTGTTGTGATTGGAAACCAAACGCTCATTATCATATCTGAATCTCAGCTCTTGATACACAGTGATATGAACAGTAACGATGGTGTCGGCTTTACCGTATCAATTATCGGGGTTGAAGCGTTTTAAAGTGTTCGTTCACCCAAAAATGAAAATAATGTCATTAATTATTCTCCCTCATGTCGTTCCACACCCGTAAGACCTTCGTTCATCTTCAGAACACAAATTAAGATATTTTTGATGAAATCCGATGGCTCAGTGAGGCCTGAGCAATGACATTTCCTCTCTCAAGATCCATTAATGCACTAAAAACATATTTAAATCAGTTCATGTGAGTACAGTGGTTCAATATTAATATTATAAAGCCACGAGAATATTTTTGGAGCGCCAAAAAAACTAAATAACGACTTATTTAGGGATGGCGATTTCAAAACACTACTTCAGGAAGCATCGGAGCATAATGAATCGGCGTGTCGAATCAGCGGTTCGGAGCGCCAAAGTCACGTGATTTCAGCCGTTGGCAGTTTGACACGCGATCCGAATCATGATTCGACACGCTGATTCATTTGTGCTCCGAAGCTTCCTGAAGCAGTGTTTTGAAATCACCATCCCTAAATAAGTTGTTATTTTGTTTTTTTGGCGCACCAAAAATATTCTTGTCGCTTTATAATATTAATATTGAACCACTGTACTCACATGAACTGATTTAAATATGTTTTTAGTACATTAATGGATCTTGAGAGAGGAAATGTCATTGCTCAGGCCTCACTGAGCCATCGGATTTCAACTAAAATATCTTAATTTGTGTTCTGAAGATGAACGAAGGTCTTGCGGGTGTGGAACGACATGAGGGTGAGTAATAAATGACAGAATTTTCATTTTTGGGTGAACTAACCCTTTAAGGCCTTTAAGCACATGTGTAAAAAGGTACAATGTTTTAATTAGCAAGCCTGTAATCATCTCGATCATAGATGGAAAAGACCATTTACAGCAAATACAGGCAATTTATCATAGGAAATATATGGTTTATAAAGCTTGTTATCGAGGCCAAAAACCTAGGACTAGTTCGCCAAAGTTGTTTTTTTTAAATAATCTCCAATATTTTACGAAAGATTCAATGGACAGCGGCGGTCCTAGAGGCAAAGTTGCTCAGAATGAGGAGTTCTACCATGTGGTACGAATGTTGTGGGCGTGTGCGAAAAATCGCACGATACACGATACTTTACACACGTGAAAAACGTGAAGGCGCCCCCTGGTGGCTGATTTCTTTCGAATTTCCCACAGGCCTCTAGAGCCGTGAGTCAAACAGACCCAGCGAGTTTCATTCCGATCGGCCTCCGTTAACCTTGTCTGATAGCTGCTCAAACTTCATTGGCCAATGGTGGACAGGTATTTTGAGATACTTCAGTGTCCTCACAGACAGTCATGGCACCTCGGATGAAGACACTACATGCCAATTTTCAAGTCAATCGGACTAACGGTGAAGTAGTTATAGCCACTTTTCAAGTTTTTTTCCTGTTATAGCGCCACCAAGTGGCCAGTCACCGCGTGCTTTTTCATGCGACCACAGAATGAGCTCTTACATAGGTGTGCCAAGTTTGGTGAAAATATCTCATTCCGTTCACGAGTTATAGCCATTTTAGTAAAAGTGGCTCCGCCCACTTCTAAAGTTTTGGCGACCCCTAGAGACCGTGAATCGAAATTTCAATTATTACATTTTTTTTTTTGATAATTATACACAATCAGACTCCGGAGAATCTCGCTGCACTGGTTTGGTTTCGATCAGGTGAAAAACATAGGACTAGTTCGCAAAAGCACGTTTAAAAAAAAAAATCAATAATCAAAACAGCAAAATTTGAGGAAAAAAAATTGAGTAGTTTGTCAATCATTTAACATTTCTATGATAAAAGAGTTGTCAAGTATTAAAAGTTTAGCCACTTACATCTTTCCTAACATTCCTTCACCATTAAAACACGCGCTGGAATTCATGTGACGAGTAAAGCCCCGCCTTCTTTGATTTGATTGGCCATCTCAATCACTTTGACACTGACGACTGCTGTTAGCCATTGCCACATAGATAACTGACAGGAAGTGATGTCACTCTGAATGTGCACAATAAAATCGTCAGCGGCCTCAAAAAGTATTTGGACACTTAAAGATTTGCACACGCACACTTTATAACGCAAACATATAAATATGGGCGACTGTATCTTTAAATCTCTCCATGCACCAGTTTGTTAAACTCTATTGATTCTCACTGCTGTATGTTGTGCATATGCTTTTGTTTCCAGGGTGCGACAAACTCTCAAACTCTCGTTCACACCCAAACGCTCACACACACACACACACACACACACACACAGCGAGAGCAAACGTGCCCTCGGTGGAAAAAGTTCAAGGCTTCATTTCAACCGCCAGCTGTTTCCCCTGCAGCACGCTTCAAACGACCTGCCTCTCTGTCACGGATGCTGCAGCAAAAATATTCAGGCATAAATTTAGGATTAATGTATTTGAATTGCATATAAAATTCCCATCTGTTTGGATGACACAGGTGTAACATAAACAAACGGACAAACTTAATGTGATGCATAAAGATGTTAGTTATACATAAATGAAACTTGAGTGCAGAAATATGACCTTTGTTTATTATTAACCATTTGCATGTATTTAATTTTATTTAAATAATCAAAATGCATTTATTCAAATGGCTTAGAATCTGTATAAATGTGAAAATTACAAGTATGAAATATGACTAACGAGCAACATTTAACAAGTTAAAAAGATTGAAACAAACTGACATCATGTCTGTCAAAATGATTGAGATGGCCAATCAAATCGAAGAAGGCGGGGCTTTACTAGTCACATGAATTCCAGCTGTAGGGTGTTTTTTTTTTTGGTTCACTGCAGTTTTAAGGAGAAAATACTCAGCGGTGGTGTTGACTGATGAACTTACACATGGTTTGTCTTATTAAAAATACCACAAATGTGACCCTGGACCACAAAACCAGTCATAAGGGTCAATTCTGAGATAGAATAAATAATCTTTCCATTGATGTTTGGTTTGTTAGGACAGGACAATATTTGTCTGAGATCTGAGGGTGCAAAAAAATCTAAATATTGAGAAAATCGCCTTTAAAGTTGTCCAAATGAAGTCCTTAGCAATGCATATCCACTCACAAAAATACATTTTTGATGTATTTACAATAGGAAATGTACAAAATATCTTCATGTAACATGATCTTTATTTAATATCCTAATGATTTTTGTCATAAAAGAAAAATTGATAATTTTAACCCATGCAATGTATTGTTGGCTATTGCTACAAATATACCCATGTGACTCATGACTGCTTTTGTGCTCCAGGGTCACACATAAACAACATTAAAACTCGGTTCTTTAAAGTATTTGTTTGAGTGCAGCATGTTTTATTCTCTAGAAGGTGCTGTTGCAGTCGAGTCGAGCGTGTCTGATGTCAGAGCGAGAGACACCTGCTGGTGGTCTACAGTATGACTCTCGTCCCGCACACGCCGCGTGGCCATATGGCATCATAGGGACGAGTTACATAATCCAGATCCACACTGTTCTCAGCTCAGAAAACATCCCTCCATATGCAGCATCTCCGCTGGAGATTTAAAGCACATAAACAAACCGTAATCCATCGCTCAAAGCTTTTAAGTGCACTCGAACTGAACTAAAGTGCATGAAATGACATCAGAAAGCCTTTTTCATGCGGCCCTGATTTATTGTTCGGTGGCTTCTAATGGTTTATCTTCCTTCTCTGTATTGTTCATAGTCGCGTCTGTCTGAGTTTTAGGCCACTTCCTCTTGACAGTTGTGGCTTCAAGCTGTTTTCTTACTTAGAGACGCGTACGCCTGTAACCACACTAACACAAACTGCTCACATGTAGTCCCTCTTAAGTTCACTTCTAAACCAGGATAATCTTGCACATGTGCTAATTAGTCTACATACACAAATTAGACGCACACTAAGAGGGTCGAGTAAGAAATCATGCTTGCATTCTGCAAAAAAAACAGCAGTTACTTTTTAAACAGATTTCAGGGCATTTGATTGGTCGAGTCAGTGTTGCTGAAATAGAACAATGTTTTGAAAACATTATGTCACCATTAAAGTTTAACTTCCTCTGTGAACTTTATTTCTTGCAGAGTTGTTATTGTTAACTACAATGAAAACTATTAAAGATAGTTTGGTAAAGCTAAAATTAAAATAATAAATGAAAAGTTTTCTGATTTCTAATTTTTGTTATTAAAGTGCTAAAATATATTAAAACTAAAACTGAAATAAGAAACTTGAAACTTTTAATTATACTCTAAAAATACCTGTAAAAAAACAAACAAATTTATACAGTAAAATACCGTTTTCCGTTGAAACAGTAATATACCAAAAAAACAATGCATTCTGGGTAATATTTGTCATTTTAAGAAAAGAGGCCTATAGGCTACTTTCAGTAGTTTCAGTGGAAAATGGTATTTTACTGTATAAATTAGTCTTTTTTTTAGTTAATTTTTAGTGTCGTTAAAAATCGTTGTTGGTAATTTAAAAAGTCTAAAATAACGGAAATTAGAAAAAAGTGAAAATAATTTTGTTGAAATATTAAAACTGAGATAAAAGATAAATTAATTGTTGGTAATTGAAAAGCTGAAATAAAATAAAATATTAGATTTTTTAAATATTAGTTTTCTAATTTCTAATTTTAGTTTAAGTACTAAAACTGATGAAACGTAAACTATATAGAAATATATAGTTGTGTGTGTGTGTGTATATAAACACTACCGTTCAAAAGTTTGGGATCGGTAAGATTTTTAATGTTTTTAAAAGAAGTTTCTTCTGCTCACCAAGACAGCATTTATTTAATTAAAAATACAGTAAAAACAGGAATATTTTGAAATATTATTACAATTTAAAATAACTGTTTTCTATTTGAATATATTTGACAAAGTAATTTATTCCTGTGATCAAAGCTGAATTTTCAGCATCATTACTCCAGTCTTCAGTGTCACATGATCCTTCAGAAATCATTCTAATATGCTGATTTGCTGCTCAAGAAACATTTATGATTATTTTCAATGTTGAAAACAGTTGTGTACTTTTTTTTTCAGGATTCCTTGATGAATAGAAAGTTCAAAAGAACAGCATTTATCTGAAATACAAAGCTTCTGTAGCATTATACACTACCGTTCAAAAGTTTGGGGTCAGTAAGAATTTTTATTTTTATTTTTTTGAAAAGAAATTAAAGAAATGAATACTTTTATTCAGCAAGGATGCATTAAATCAATCAAAAGTGGCAGTAAAGACATTTATAATGTTACAAAAGATTAGATTTCAGATAAACACTGTTCTTTTGAACTTTCTATTCATCAAATAA
>RJVU01057277.1:595583-619335 GCA_003731715.1 Anabarilius grahami
TCTATCTATCTATCTGTCTATCTATCTATCTATCTATCTATCTATCTATCTATCTATCTGTCTATCTATCTATCTATCTATCTATCTATCTATCTATCTATCTATCTATCTGTCTATCTGTCTATCTATCTATCTATCTATCTGTCTATCTATTCATCTATCTGTCTATCTATTCATCTATCTATCTATGTCTATCTATCTATCTATCTGTCTATCTATCTGTCTATCTAACTGCCTATCTAACTGCCTATCTATCTATCTATCTATCCATCTATCTGTCTATCTATCATCTATCTATCTGTCTGTCTATCTATCTATCTATCTATCTATCTATCTATCTATCATCCATCTATCTATCTGTCTATCTATCTGTCTATCTGTCTATCTATCATCTATCTATCCATCCATCCATCCATCCATCCATCCCTATCTATCTATCTATCTATCTATCTATCTATCTATCTATCTATCTATCTATCTATCTATCTATCTATCTATCTATCTATCTATCTTCGGTCGTTTTCCTGTTTTTTTAATTTTACTTTTTTTTTTATAACTTTTTTTGGAATTCATGTTCCAGTTTCACGTAATTCTGACATTTTCCTGGTAAAATAAATAATAAAAACTTTTATTTTTCTTTATACTATCAAAAACGACCAATACAACAGTATTTTATGTTTACATTGACAGTGTATGAAATGCCATATTTATTTAAACCAAGTATTAATCTTAATAAATTGGTGTTTTTATTGTGTATTTATTGTTATTTTTTTATTGTTTTTATTTTATTTTTGATCTATCTAATCTTAAAATGTAAAAAAAAAAATCGTTTTGACTTTTTTGTAAATTCATATTCCAATTTCACGTAATTCTGACCTTTTTAAGGTGAAATAAATAAATAATGAAAAATTATCTTTTTCTTGCACTATGAAAAACAACCAAAACAATAATATTTTATACATTTACATTAACAATGTATTTAATGCTATATTTATTAAAACCAAGTATTAATCTTAATAATTTGGAGTTCTGTTTTTAATTGTGTATTTATTGTTATTTTTTTGTTGTTTTTATTTTATTTTTAATCTATCTATCTAATCTTAAAATTAAAAAAAAAAAATTTTTTAACTTTTTTGTAAATTCATATTCCAATTTCACATAATTCTGATATTTTTCAGGTGAAATAAATAATGAAAAATTCATTTTTTTCTTGCACAAAAACCAAAACAAAACAATAATACATTTACATTAACAATGTATTTAATGCTATATTTATTAAAACCAAGTATTCAGTTTAATAATTTAGTTTTTTAAAGTGATTTAACATTCAGTCCAAAATATTAACTGTAAGAATGTGGTAAAAATGTTCATATTTTGTGTATATTTTCAAGTCATTTAGAGTCTGAAGCGAAGCAGGCATTGCCTCTTTCTTTCTATTTCCTTGTATTTGTGTCTTTCTGATGATTTTGGGCCGTTTGCATGTGATCCCAGAATAATCCTCAGCATATGGAGGAACCGGAGCATGTTGACCCGGGTTAGCGTGCCGCGGTCACATGGGGGTCTGATAAGCTGCTTTTGACCACTGCTGCTGTAAACGAGTTTGCTAATTGAGTTGAGTGCTTGGAGGATAATCAAATTAACCTGAACATTACTGAAATGAAGCGGCTGAATCTAATGTAATTGAATCTGAAGTGAGTGAATCTAACCTGACGTGTTCCTCTGGCAGAGCATGCAGCGCACGTCGTCGTTTGATGCGCCCCGCTCCACCTCGAGCGTCTTTGAGGATTCACACCGCAAGGACTCCGGGGGCGTGGCCCACATGAGCCACTCCTACTCCATGTTCCTGCAGTCACAGGCACAGAGGACATCTGCAAACGGAAAGGCAAGAGTGACGCGATCACACACCGTCCCACACACTAGTGCTTCTAGTTCTTGAAGCTGAGCTGTAAAAATACATGTGATTAATTACTCTAATGCTGCAAGATTGGCTGAAAGGCAGCAGACAGAGAAAAACACATAGAAGTCCTTTTCACTCTTTTAAGAGCCCCTAAAACGAATCAGTCACCAGTGAAACCTACTCTGCTTTAAATATTTGTGATTTATATGCATGAAAAAATATTATTCCATCAAAAGACACGTGTGCTACTGAATATCTGACTCTGATGCTCTTCGCAGTCATGTGGTGTAGTTACAGCATCTAACAGCAGGTGGTAACCACAAAAACACTAGTGTAGAGTATGAAGTCTTCACCATATTTCTATATTTCTTCTCCTCTCTGCAGTCAGACTACAGGCTGGTGGTGGAAGCGCCTTCATCTGACAGCTCACCGGATAGTGAAGGTGTCTCACCGGTGAGAATCAATCAATCAATCAATCAATCAATCAATCAATCAATCAATCAATTAATCACAGATTAAGCAAAAATCCAGCTGAAAAGACACTGTAAAAAGAATATATATATATATATGTTGGAGGCTTGTTTCAACCACAGAATAAAATAAAATAAAATAAAAAAGGTAATGTTAATCTCTCAATTCTGACTTTTTAGGGGTTCAAGCGCTGAAACTCTATTGTAATTGTTAAGATTTCCAAGGATCATTCTCCCATAAAAGTGATCGACCAAACCGTAAGTCGTAGAGACTTGAAACTTTGAGGGCTGGTAGTACTCACACTGTCTACAACGTCACCAAGACTCGTCCCGATCGGCCTGACGGGGGCGCTACAGCGGTCAAAAGTACAAAATGGATCGTAACTCCTGAATGGTTTCGTTGTTGGCGAAATTTTCGGGTATTTTGGATTTTTTGAAAAATCTACTTTTGCGAACTAGTCCTAGGTTTTTGGCCCGATCAGAACCAAACCAGTGCAGCGAGATTCTCCGGAGTCTGATTGTCAATAATTATCAAAAAAAATTCGAAAGTCCGATTCACGGTCTCTAGGGGTCGCCAAAACGTTTAAAGTGGGCGGAGCCACTTTTACTAAAATGGCTATAACTCGTGAACGGAATGAGATATTTTCACCAAACTTGGTACACGCATGTAAGAGCTCATTCTGTGGTCACGTGAAAAAGGACACAGCGACTGGCCACTTGGTGGCGCTATAACAGGAAAAAAAACGTGAAGATGGCTATAACTACTTCACCGTTATTCCGATTGACTTGAAAATTGGCATGTAGTGTCTTCATCCGAGGTGCCATGATTGTCTGTGAGGACACTGACGTATCTCAAATAACATGTCCACCATCGGCCAATGAATTTTGAGCAGCTATCAGACAAGGTTAACGGAGGCCGATCGGATCGAAACTCGCTGGGCCTGGATCATAGATGGAAATGGTCTTTTCCATCTATGATCGAGATGATTACAGGTTTGCTAATTAAAACATAATATCTTTTTACGCAGGTCTTAAAGCACTTGAACCCCGATAATTGCTGCTCGCAGCTATATTTTTTGCAATTACGAATTTAAATCTCACAATTTTAATTTTTATTTCTTACAATTTTGAGTTTATAACTCACAGTTTTGACTTTTTTCTCAGAACTGTGAGATATAAACTCATTATACAGAATTGTGTAAATGCTAAATGATGAAGATGGTCTGATAAACCACACAATCTCCTCCAGTCCTTCTGTCTCTGACTGATAGTTTAGACTCTTTTATCCAGTAAAAGTCTTTTAGTATAATACATCCTTCAGCTCGTGCTTCATGTGTCTTTCTGATCCGAAATCTGCACTGATTTTTATCAAGTAAACGTACACAAAAAATGCTGGTTTAAAAACAACCCAAGTTTTGTTGAAAATGGACAAATGGGTTGTTTTATCCCAGCGATTGGGTTGTTTTAACCCAGCGAATGGGATGTTTTAACCCAGCGATTGGGATGTTTTAACCCAGCGAATGGGTTGTTTTAACCCAGCGATTGGGATGTTTTAACCCAGCGATTGGGATGTTTTAACCCAGCGATTGGGTTGTTTTATCCCAGCGATTGGGTTGTTTTATCCCAGCGATTGGGTTGTTTTATCCCAGCGATTGGGTTGTTTTATCCCAGCGATTGGGTTGTTTTATCCCAGCGATTGGGTTGTTTTATCCCAGCGATTGGGTTGTTTTATCCCAGCGATTGGGTTGTTTTATCCCAGCGATTGGGTTGTTTTATCCCAGCGATTGGGTTGTTTTATCCCAGCGATTGGGTTGTTTTATCCCAGCGATTGGGTTGTTTTATCCCAGCGATTGGGTTGTTTTATCCCAGCGATTGGGTTGTTTTATCCCAGCGATTGGGTTGTTTTATCCCAGCGATTGGGTTGTTTTATCCCAGCGATTGGGTTGTTTTATCCCAGCGATTGGGTTGTTTTATCCCAGCGATTGGGTTGTTTTATCCCAGCGATTGGGTTGTTTTATCCCAGCGATTGGGTTGTTTTATCCCAGCGATTGGGTTGTTTTATCCCAGCGATTGGGTTGTTTTATCCCAGCGATTGGGTTGTTTTATCCCAGCGATTGGGTTGTTTTATCCCAGCGATTGGGTTGTTTTATCCCAGCGATTGGGTTGTTTTATCCCAGCGATTGGGTTGTTTTATCCCAGCGATTGGGTTGTTTTATCCCAGCGATTGGGTTGTTTTATCCCAGCGATTGGGTTGTTTTATCCCAGCGATTGGGTTGTTTTATCCCAGCGATTGGGTTGTTTTATCCCAGCGATTGGGTTGTTTTATCCCAGCGATTGGGTTGTTTTATCCCAGCGATTGGGTTGTTTTATCCCAGCGATTGGGTTGTTTTATCCCAGCGATTGGGTTGTTTTATCCCAGCGATTGGGTTGTTTTATCCCAGCGATTGGGTTGTTTTAACCCAGCGATTGGGTTGTTTTATCCCAGCGATTGGGTTGTTTTATCCCAGCGATTGGGTTGTTTTATCCCAGCGATTGGGTTGTTTCATAAACTCATTATACAGAATTGTGAGTTATGAACACTCTGAATTATGAGATAAAATTTTGCAATTAGCTTTTTTATTTTTTTTATTCCGTGGCGGAAACAAGCTTTCATAAAATATATAATTAATAATAATAATAGTAACCTGAAAGCTGAATTCAAGCTGGTCTAATCTGCTCTTTTCAGCTGGGTAGATGTACACACAAATGGTTTAATCCACACTGGTTCTGATTATGTCATTTAAAACCCATTTACACCGAAAACTTTCACTGAACACACACACCTACACACGCAATACACACTGACCGACTGTGTCATGACAGGAACTGGAAAAGGCCGGTCTGCTTAACAAAACCAAGATAGCAGAAGGAGGCAGGAAACTGAGGTGGGCTTATCTACACTCACACTCACACACACACACACCTTGATCTGCAACATGCAAACACACACACGAGACCTTTAATAAAATGAGTCACTGTAGATGGATCTTGATTACAGGCAGATTTTGACATGTCCTGCAAAAAAACTGCTTCTTCATCAGCATTTTTGTTCTGTTTAAACTGTTTCAACATCTTTAAAACAAGATCAAATTTACTTGAGAAGCAAAATTGCGACTTTTTCAGAGAATATGTATTTTATTGTACCAAATTGGCTCATGTTTGTCTTGTTGTAAGCATAAATCTAACCAGATGAAGATTATGCTGGTTAATGTTAATCAGTCAGATATGATGAACAAAGAGTGGTTCAGAAGATGGTGTTTTTTTAATTACTAGCATTTTTGAGCCATTTAGGAAACAACAAAGGACAATAAATGAGTGGTTTTGACCCATTTTGACCTAAATGGCGTCTCTTTGCTCAACTTACCTGGATTTTTTCGGGTTATTTTCTTGTTTTTGCAGGAAAAACTGGAACCCTTCATGGGTGGTGCTGGTGGGAAACAGTCTCGTCTTCTTCAAAGACCCTAAAAGCCAGAATCCTGACAGCTGGGTGAGACTAATATCATGAAATCACTTCCGTATCTTATGTTTTAAAAGTGAAATATTGCTGAACGTGTGTGTGTTTACTTGCAGAAGCCGGGTAACAGCCGTCCAGAGAGCAGCGTGGATCTGAGAGGAGCTCAGCTTCAGTGGGCCAACGATCTGTCCAGCAAAAAAAACGTCTTCAAGGTGAGAAAGAGACAGAAATTAGATTAAACAGAGACTTTTTACTAAAGCAGATGTCGTCTCAGACTTGCCAAGATACTAAAATCTGCAATCAGATATCAAAACATTTTTATTTCCCCAAAGAAACTTTAGGAGAAACATCTGACACAAAGTTAAAACAGTCTTAGTGTGTTTCTGGGTGAGCTGTTAACAGTGCAACTTTTACTATTTAGTGTTCATTAACTTCCTCTGTATGTAGTAACTTCCTCTGTTATAAATTTGAATTGATAAAACGCTGAACAGAACAACACTTCATATGTGTGTGTGTGTGTGTGTGTGTGTGTGAAGCTGAGGACGATTACGGGAAATGAATTCTTGCTGCAGTCGGAGACGGACTCTCTCATCAGAGAATGGTACAGAACCATCCAGAACGTCATCGACAGACTGGTGAGTGAAACACACACACACACACACACACACACACGCACACGCACACGCACGCACAAACGCACGCGCGCGCACACACACGTTCAAAAGTTTGAAGTTGGAATGATTTTTTTAAATGTTTTTTTTTTAATGAATTCTCTTCTGTTCACCAAGGCTGCATTTATTTAATCAAAAATACAGTAAAAATTATGAAATATTTTTACAATTTAAAATAACTATTTTTTATGTGAATATATAGAAAATTTTAATTTATTCCTGTGATCAAAGCTGAATTTTCAGCATCATTACTCCAGTCTTCAGTGTCACATGATCCTTCAGAAATCATTCTGATATGATGATTTGATGCTCAAGAAACATTTATGATTATTATCAATATTGAAAACAGTCATAATTTTGTGTAAACCATCATACATTTTATTTTTCAGGATTCTTTGATGAATAGAAAGCTCAAAAGCAGCATTTATTTGAAATAGAAAAGTTTTAGAACATCATAAACGTCTTTACTGTCACTTTTGATCAATGCGTCCTTGATGAATGAATGTATTAATTTCTTTTAAAGCATCAAATCCGCTGTGTTGCAGGATAAAGAGAATCCTCTAGATAACGTGCTGCTGTACTCTCTGAGGAGAGCCGGATCCGTCGAGATGTTGGACCAGAGCGGAGACGAGGACGAGAACCGTGGAGGATTCAAGGCATCGTGTAAGTTTTAAACAATCATCTAAGAATCCCAACGCTGCTTCACTCATGGACTCACAGTCTCTGTGTCCGCAGTCCCTCGCTCCACCTCTTACACGGAGAACTCGGAACGCAAGCGTGTGAAGAGCCGTTTGAAGAAGCTGATCCTCAGGCGACCTCCACTGCAGACGCTGCAGGAGAAAGGACTCATCAAAGGTGAACAGAAACAGGAAGAACTTTTAGGATCAAATGGATCTTAACCCTATTAAGATTCTGTATCATATTTGATGCATGAATTTCTAATGCCACTAAATGATGAAGATGGTCTGATAAACCACACAATCTCCTCCAGTCCTTCTGTCTCTGACTGATAGTTTAGACTCTTTTATCCAGTAAAAGTCTTTTAGTATAATACATCCTTCAGCTCGTGCTTCATGTGTCTTTCTGATCCGAAATCTGCACTGATTTTTATCAAGTAAACGTACACAAAAAATGCTGGTTTAAAAACAACCCAAGTTTTGTTGAAAATGGACAAACCCAGAGATTGGGTTGTTTTTAACCCAGCGAATGGGTTGTTTTATCCCAGCGATTGAGATGTTTTAACCCAGCGAATGGGTTGTTTTAACCCAGCGATTGGTATGTTTTAACCCAGCGATTGGGATGTTTTAACCCAGCGAATGGGTTGTTTTAACCCAGCGATTGGGATGTTTTAACCCAGCGATTGGGATGTTTTAACCCAGCGAATGGGTTGTTTTATCCCAGCGATTGGGATGTTTTAACCCAGCGAATGGGTTGTTTTAACCCAGCGAATGGGTTGTTTTATCCCAGCGATTGAGATGTTTTAAACCAACGAATGGGTTGTTTTATCCCAGCGATTGGGTTGTTTTATCCCAGCGAATGGGTTGTTTTATCCCAGCGATTGAGATGTTTTATCCCAGCGATTGGGTTGTTTTAACCCAGCGAATGGGTTGTCTTAACCCAGCGAATGGGTTGTCTTAACCCAGCGAATGGGTTGTCTTAACCCAGCGAATGGGTTGTCTTAACCCAGCGATTGGGATGTTTTATCCCAGCGATTGGGATGTTTTAACCCAGCGATTGGGATGTTTTAACCCAGCGAATGGGTTGTTTTATCCCAAAATAGTTTGGAAATTAAAAATCAGACACATAATTACTAGAGGCAACAATAATAATCAAAAGGTGAACATTTATTAATAAGCACGGCTTTATAAAACAAACTTTATACCAATATATTAGATTTCCATTCAAAATGAAGTAGGATTCAGTCATTCAATCATTTTGTCTATCTTGGAGGTGTCAGTGCTTTGAAAGCATCTTTATTGTGTTTGTGCTTCAGATCAGGTGTTTGGCTGCGGACTGGAGCTGCTGTGTGAGAGGGAGAAATGCACCGTTCCACAGTTCGTCAAGAAATGCACTGAAGCCGTGGAGAGGAGAGGTAAACTTACTCATTCACTCACTCACTTCAGCAGGAACATATCCTGAGTATCCTAAGGAAGAGGGAGGAGAAGATATTCTGATTCAAGATTACGAGGAACATGAATTTAACACAATAATGATGTGCACTGATAAATCATGCAATATTCCATTAAAAAATTTAGATTTCATGGTGACTTTTTTTTTCCAGGCCTTGAAAAGCCATGGAAATAAGTTACATTTTAAAAGTTATAGAAATTACTATAATGAAAATGCATTTTTCTATTTATGCTGAACTCAGCTTTTGTGTCGTGTGTGTGTGTGTGTGTGTGTGTTCAGGGTTGGAGACTGATGGGATTTACAGAGTCAGTGGGAATCTTGCCGTCATTCAGAAACTGCGCTTTGCTGTCAATCATGGTGAGACTCAATATAGTAACCATAAGTGTCATGATGAGATTCTGTTCTTCATTCCAATTAAATGCAACATGAAATGTAATGCATGTCCTGGTCTTACTGTGAGTGATTCATGGATATTATAAGCAATATCTTATTTAGATTTTTTACTTGTTCTCATCATGCTGTAGAAAAGACCCAAATGATGTCACTTCCTTTGTGTTACAATTTTAAGGAATTTTACTTCTTTTTCTTTGTAACTGGGGGAAATTTCCATTTTTGTTAGTCTTCAATTGATGAATCATTGATTTATTCATCAGATGATGAGCAGATGTTACAAAAGAACGTTTGACGTCATCAGCTGGTAGAGAGTGTGTGAATGATGTCATTAGACGTGTATGTATGATGTCACGTCTGTAATTCCAGAGCGAGCAGTGACCACAGACGGACGCTATCTCTTCCCTGTGGATTTAGTGCAAGGTTTGTCTCCTGTAACCCGGAACGCTGATCTTACAGCTTACCTGTCAATCATGAAGATCTCGCTACTTTCTGACGCTCGCTGCTTCTTTCTGATGCTTCTCGCTTGATGTTTTTGGCGCAAGAATTCTGTGGCGGGTTTGACCGAAGCGCTCATGGGTTTAGATCAAGAGTTTTCTAGGTTCAATATAAAATATAAAACTTAAATTGTTTAAGTAAAATAAATAAAACTGATATGCATCATATTAGAATGATTTCTGAAGGATCATGTGACACTGAAGGCTGGAGTAATGATGCTGAAAATTCAGCTTTGATCACAGGAATAAATTACACTTTACTATATATTCACATAGAAAACAGCCGTTTTAATATATATATGTATTATTTTTTATATCACAGTTGTATTGAACCTGGAAAAATTCATTGCAGAATTGAGATTCGCTTCTTCACCTTCTCTTCTTCTTCTGCAGCATCTCTGAGTGTGTCTGTGTGTGATTCAGCTTAACACTTACACTCCCTCCATCATCTTTCCTCCAGAGCGTCTGGATCTGGACGACCCGCAGTGGGAGGACATTCACGTCATCACCGGAGCGCTCAAACTGTTCTTCAGAGAGCTGCCCGAGCCGCTCATCCCGTACGGATTCTTCCACGACATCATCGAGACCGTCAGTGAGTGACGCGGAGAAAGAGAGAGAAGATGCATGATTAATGATTATATAAATGACTGTTTTACATCTGTGTCCTGTAGAAATATCTGATTACCTGGATAAGGTGGACCGACTGAAGCTTCTGGTCATCAGCATGCCTCCACCAAACCACGACACCTTGAGTCACATGATACGCCACCTGAAACGGTACGATCACGCTTTTTTTCATGCTTGAAGTCTTAATGTGTTTGAATCTTAAAGTGTTTGATTATATTTGTTTAGAATTTCCAATATTTTAGACACCAGTGAAAATTCACATTACTCTATTCCAATTTCGATACCACAGCTAAAACTAATATAATGTAAAACATTACAAATTTAAAAACAAATAATCAAATTACAAGCAAAAGCACAAATAAATACAATATAACAAAGATACAAATGAAATAAACAGTAGTTTTCAGGTACAGAAATTTAATTAAGTAAGCAAATGTAAAGTATCACTGCATAGTCTTCACTGTATAAATTAAAAATCCTTATTAATTAATCCTTATTAAAGTTACAAAAGTTATTCAGTCAAGAGCAGTGAGTGATTTTGTCTTTGTCTTTTGTTGTTTGATTAACATTAAAAACAGAATATTAGGCTGCTGTCACTTTAAGAGCGAATGCACAGATCTAATATACTGATACTGTACACATGCATTTACTTTCTCAACTGTTTACATTCACTTGAGACATAATATACTGCGTTTACTAGGATACTAGCTATTTTTTGACACAATTTTGTGTGAATTTGTCCGCTCAAATGCAAGAAGTTGTGAAAGAGAGCTTAATTCAGTATTCGCACGCTGTCCGAGACGCTCCCCTTCGCATCTTCTGCGTTTGAATATTTGTTTAAACTTTCGTGACGATGCAGTGCTGACTCGTCAACTGTCCCGAGCGAGTTCACATTTGTTCACACTCATGCATTGTTAGGAGCCGTTCACACAGAATTCATTTTTCTATTCCTAATGCGCTCATTTTCCATAGTTTTTATGCGCTAGACAGACGTGAATGACCGTTACGCTCGCGTCTCGCATCTTTTGCACCGCCTCACACGTGAGTGCCACGTTTTTAAGACGCAGAGTCAAATTAAAAGAATTTCAACTTTTAAACGCAGCACCGCTCATCAATGTCAGTTCCAAAACAGTGGACCAATCAGAAGAACTCGGAGGCGGGGAAAGCGTTGCATGCTTATGTTTACAGTAGCCTGGCAGTAGTAGTTGGCATGGCAGCTGTTTTATTTATTCGTTATTGCATCACGTCTCAAAGCGCGTTCTGCGCTGTGCTTATTTAAAAACTGTTCCTGAGCGCTACGTCTCGCGTTTTTAGACGCAAAGACACGTTCTGTGTGAACGAGACTTTAGAATTCATATAAATGTTACCGGCTAACTAGCGAGTGACACCGTTTCAAATACTCGTGAACACCGATTTCTACTCGCATTTGGCACTTGGCGAGTGTTAATTTTTAAGTCATCTGGGGCCAGTTGCATATGTTAAGACTCTCGCTGCATCCGAAATTGAATACTTCTCTACTATATAGTATGCGAAAAACAATATGCCAACAGAGTAGTACGTCCAAATTCATAATATTCGAAAAACAGTCGGCGAAAAGTCCCCGGATGACCTTCTACTTCCGGCGAGATTCTGAAGTGCGCATTTGATGGACACTTTACTATCCCATGAGGCCACGGGAGAGTAAAAATCTACCTTTTTATGTAACTGACTTAAAGTTATGACAAGTCTTGAAGAAAAAAAATTAGATGACTAACTTTTAAGACTAGTCCAAGCAGTCTAAGCACCGCTGGTTTTTAATAACAATTTCAAAAAGATCAAAAACATTATTTATGGAACAATTTTTACTTGAAACGTTTAGTTTGATTTTTTTTAAATGTTACTACTTGTTTCAGAACATTCATTCACATAATGTTTGAAGAATGATACAATAGAATGTTTTAAAACATTTAAAAAATCTGAACATTCAGAAATAACATTTATTAGAACATATAGTTATCTGGGATCGTCCACTAACTAGTGATGATGAGCAACTAGTGATTTTAATCATGTGGATTACACTTTCAATGAAAATACTTGCTTGTTTTGTTGAACCTTTTGCCATACGTTCCCTCAGTTTGAGCAGTTTCAAAGCAGTGAATCATTTGCAAAGCAACCGATTCATTTGATTCAAATCTTCAGGAAGCGTCCCTTCACTATTCACAACCACAAAATACTCTGTGTGTTCACTTTTAACAGATCTCTAGTTTTATAATTTCCGAATCAAACAATCAGTCACTTTTAAGTGTTTTACTCTTCTCGATTCATAACGACATGGACACACCTTGAAATTAATTTCACCCATAATCATGCTCTAATTGGATTATGCAAGCTCCGCCCACTCATCCTCCACCAATGAGAACGCACATGCACTCATTGATCACAGCTGATCAGGATGAGGAGGTTTGAAGCCAGTGTTGAAGCCAAGTCCATGGTTTCCCTGCAGAATTGGGCTACTTTTACACTGTTACCACGGGTTGTTTTCATGTCCGTGGGTTAAAGGGGCCCCAAAAACATGATATTTAACCTCTGGAATGTGAATTTTACCAGGGGAGTCCTGCCAAAAACGTGGATTTTACCCCTCGGAACATGATTTTTTACCGTGGGACCCCTGCTGAAACACAATTGGGCTAGTTTTGAGTAACAATTGGGTGGGTTTTATTGTGAAAACCTGGCAACCCTGTTTGAAGCATCTGAATGTCTTCTCTTTATTTATCTCTTTCTTCTCTTTAGTTTATGGTGGTAAATATTTCCCTCTGGGATCTCACCATCTCTTCTAGGTTTATATATTATGCAGTTATAGTTGATTGAGCTGGAAATGCAATGAAATCCACCTTGCAGAAAGTGTTGCGATTGAGACACTAGAGGGCGCCGTGTGTCTTCATTACAAACAGACTGATGAGACTGAGAATATAAAGACACATCACAATTAAAGCATCACCAGTCATATTATCAGCCTGAATTGAGTCGACACCATAATAAATACAGAAAATACATCATGCAGGGAAATTACACTTTAAATCTTACTACTTGTTCCAAAGAACCTTCAAATTATGTTTGCTGAAACATCAAAGTTGAACAAAGATGGAGCACATGATGAGTAGAAACATCTTTCTGTGGTTTGGTATCTCTGGAGGAAGTTACCCACAGGAAGCTCTTCGTTTCTCCTTTGCTTTTTCTATTTATAAAGTGGAAGTTTTGAGCAGTTTCTCTCTGGATCAGCAGTTAAGTGGGAAAGATGTGTTGTACAGTGACGTTAACCCTTCGTGTGTCCGTCTCTGTGTGTTCAGGGTGATGGAGAACTCCGACAGCAATCGCATGACGACTCAGAACATCGGCATCGTGTTCGGCCCCACGCTGATGCGTCCGGAGAACGAGTGCGGAAACATGGCCATCAACATGGTGTATCAGAACCAGGCCATCGAGCTGCTGCTGAGCGAATACGAGCGGATCTTCGGAGCCGAGCAGACGGGATCTTACTGAGATCAGGGACACACGGACGGATTCACGGATGCTCTTCACGAGATCTGCGTCGTCAGTCGACAAACTCACGATATACGAGAGCTGTTTGTGAACGGGGGATCTCATGAAAGCACAGCCCGGTCACTTCAGCTCGAAAAATACAATATTTTGCATAAAGACGGATCATTTTCGCCACACATTTTTAAGATATTTTTTAATTTTTTTGACTGTAATAATTCTCCAAAGCTCTCTAAAGTTTTGTTTTATTGTACTGCATAAATAATAGTAATAATAAAATAATAATAATGAACAGTGTTGGGTAAGCTACTCTAAAAAAAGTAATTAATTACTAGCTACTGATTACATCTTCAACAGTGTAATTAGATTACAGTACTAATTACTCTCTCTAAAAAGCATTATTAATTATTAATACTTTCTAAATCCAAAAGTAAACAAGTTGAACAACACAAGGATAGACATGAAACTGCTCTATTCTTTCAAATAAATAAAATTGCATAAATTATTCTTGAAATGTCCGATGTATTTTAAAGGGAAAATGTAACATTTTGATGTTAAATCCACTGTTGTTTTACATAGAAATGTTCTTTATAAATGCAATTACATCAGAAGTAACTGTAATTAAATTACAGAAAAATGAAGAGTAATACTTTACTTTTTCAAGGGAAAAGTAACTAAATTACAGTAATTAATTACTTATTAATGCATTATACCCAACACTGATAATGATAAATTACACTCTAAAAAATGCTGGGTTAAAAACAACCCAAGTTGGGTTGAAAATTGGCGATTGGGTTAAATGTTTACTATTGTTTAAAAATGACTATATATCTGGCTTACAATGAACCCAAAATATGTTGGAAATTAAAAATCAGACACATAATTACTAGAGGAAACAATAATAATCAAAAGGTGAACATTTATTAATGAGCAATTTAATAAATGTTTATTGTTTAATTATTATTTATTAATTAATATATGTTCATTTATTAAAGTGTTAATGTTAATTTTCAACATATTTTGGGTTAATTTCAAGCAAGTAATACAGTAATTTTTAAACAATAGTTGAGTTAAATAAAACTACCCAGAAGGTTGGTCAAACATTTAACCCCAATCGCTGGGTTAAAACATCCCATTCGCCGGGTTAAAACACAATCGCTGGGTTAAAACATCCCAATCGCTGGGTTAAAACAACACATTCGCTGGGTTAAAACATCCCATTCGCTGGGTTAAAACAACCCATTCACTGGGTTAAAACAACACAATCGCTGGGTTAAAACAACACAATCGCTGGGTTAAAACATCCCATTCGCCGGGTTAAAACACAATCGCCGGGTTAAAACAACCCATTTGCAGGGTTAAAAAAAAACATTCGCTGGGTTAAAACATCCCAATTGCTGGGTTAAAACAACACAATCGCTGGGATAAAACACAATCGCTGGGTTAAAACATCCCATTCGCTGGGTTAAAACAACTCAATCGCTGGGTTAAAACAACACAATCGCTGGGATAAAACACAATTGCTGGGTTAAAACATCCCATTTGCTGGGTTAAAACAACACAATCGCTGGGTTAAAACACAATCGCTGGGTTAAAACATCCCATTCGCTGGGTTAAAACAACCCATTCACTGGGTTAAAACATCCCAATCGCTGGGTTAAAACAACACAATCGCTGGGTTAAAACAACCCATTCTCTGGGTTAAAACATCCCATTCGCCGGGTTAAAACACAATCGCCGGGTTAAAACAACCCATTTGCCGGGTTAAAAAAAAACATTCGCTGGGATAAAACACAATCGCTGGGTTAAAACATCCCAATCGCTGGGTTAAAACAACACATTCGCTGGGTTAAAACATCCCATTCGCTGGGTTAAAACAACCCATTCACTGGGTTAAAACATCCCATTCGCTGGGTTAAAACAACACAATCGCTGGGATAAAACACAATTGCTGGGTTAAAACATCCCATTTGCTGGGTTAAAACAACACAATCGCTGGGTTAAAACACAATCGCTGGGTAAAAACAACACAATTGCCGGGTTAAAACATCCCATTCGCTGGGTTAAAACAACACAATCGCTGGGATAAAACACAATTGCTGGGTTAAAACATCCCATTTGCTGGGTTAAAACAACACAATCGCTGGGTTAAAACACAATCGCTGGGTAAAAACAACACAATTGCCGGGTTAAAACATCCCATTCGCTGGGTTAAAACAACACAATCGCTGGGTTTGTCCATTTTCATTTTTTTAACCCAGCATTTTTTAGTGTATGATTTTATGCAAAAATATGATGTTTTTGGGTGACCTGAAAGTGACTGGTTTTGTGAGATTCACTCAAACTTATTTGTGTGTGTGTGTGTGTGTGGCGATCCGTCTTTCAACAGATTTCATCCCTAGTGCCTTTTAAGTGTTTTTATCTAAAGTGATTCCCTTCTCAGAGCTCATGTAGATTTAATGCACAATGCAAAAGACAAAAAGCTTCCAAATAAAGCTGTACGTGTCACTCCATAATCATAAAGATCAGCACAGGTCAAAAGTTTGAGTCATTTAATCGCCTTTTAATGGAGAAATAAAACTGGGTGCAATTCGCTCCAGAATGCGACGTAATTCCCTTTCCATTGTTCCGATGCGGTCGCCGAGTGTGTGTGTGAGATAGAGGAAGTTCAGAGGTGTGTGTGTGTGTGTGTGTGTGTGTGCCAGTCTCAGAGCGGGTGGAGCTCCGCTGCCATTTGTCCAAAACTCTGCTTTTAATAACAGAACAAAAGAGGAACTAAAAATGCATATGTTTAAAAAATGTGCATCCCCCACCCGCCCCACGCCGCGGTTTGGTAATTTTATATGGACTGTGGCTTTGGCTCTCGACAAAAAGAGCCAGGCAGAGGAAAAAGAACCGGGAACGCTTACACACTTTTTAATGTTTGATTTTATATATTTATTCATTTTTTATTTTCTTATTATTTCAATTCCACAAGGGGCCGCAAAGAAGGTTCTCCAAAAGCAGAACAGAAAGGACTGATGTTATATTGTTATTTCTGAAATAATTCAGTGTTGTTGCCCTTCGGAGAAGCTCATTATAATTAGATGAACCTGTTAATAAGCTTAAAATGATCACTTACACTCCTTCATGTCACTCCAAACTGGTTTGACTTTCTTTCTTCTGTGAGTTTTCATGCAGTTATTTTCATGCATGCGACTCCTAAATGGAAAATGAAACTGGAAATATTCTCTTTGTTGCAGCTTTCAAATCTTGCTTGCATTTCTGTATATTTGAACAGGATTGTGTACGTTGTGCTAAACATCTCCTTTTGTGTTCATATACAGAAGAAAGAAAGTGAGATCAGGGTGAGTAAACGATGATTTGTCGGTGAAATTGTTCTTTAAAGAGAAACAGGTTTGTGGATGAAGCGTGATTCATTCAGTTTCACTGTTTCTCCTCATATTCTCAGTGTTTTTGAAAACTGTTCAGAGTCTCTGAATACTTTATTTTAATGTCAGAACTCTCAGTTTTGTGTGACGTTTCCTTTCATTATCTGTCCATGATGAAGATGACTAGTCATAAAACACCCGTTCATGAGGCCTCAGTCGGTGTAACTTGCTTTTGTCTCCCTTAAAATTCTGTATTTCAGAATTATGACAATAAAAAGAAACAGAAAATCTATCTGGAAAGAGCTTCTGTTTTTGATTTATTCTGAAGTGACACAGAAAATCATCTCAGATCGGTTTATAAGGCGGTTCACACACATTAATAATGGTTCAGAAACGAGCAGCTGAATTATATTATGATCTAAGTATCACTTGTTCAATAGAGGATTTATTATTATTTATATAAGTTTACTGCAATGTAAAAAATCAACTTTTGTCCCTCTAGTGGTTAAAAATCAAAACTGAATGCATTTTGCACAAGAACATTGTTTTGGTTGTGCTTCGGCTCTGTGTGACTATAGCTGTTTCCATCCACCTAGTTTTATGCGCATTTTGGGATATCGCATAAAAAAAAAACCGCTGGATGGAAACGCTGGATGCAATTTATGTGCATAAATTCTCTAAAAATGTGCATAAAAAACGAATGCGCTCAACTAAGTTGGATACATTTTTCATGTGATACGAAAACGTCCATAAACTACAATAGAAACACTTTTACCGAATACATTTCTTGATGCGCATCAAAAAGGACATGTGACTTTATGATGGGACGGCATAACTGGACTTATTGCACAACGTCTGAACTGCTGTTTTGGTCATTCTATAATGCCTGAGAAAGGTATAATTCCCTCCCAGAAGCATCTCACACGATTGCGTTCACAAACACCAGGCATCTGAATGCAACAACAGCATTTATTGCGGTTCATCTGCGCAATTTATTATAAGTGAAAATTATAGTCGCTTCTACTGCAGCAACTTCCATTTTTCTTAATGGTATTCAGCACCAATTTATCTGGAAGTGACAATTTTGTTCTCTTTGACAATGATGGAAACAGTGCTTTATTCGCAAATGTTTTATGCAAAATTCAAAATTTGCGCACAAGTTACTTTGGATGGAAACAAAGCTTGAAAACCAGACGCAATGCGATTAGATTCCAGCGACAAACAATTTGTCTGTCCACACCAGACGCGACGCGACTATAAGACGTCAAGTCAATCAAAAATCATAGCCAATCAGAAGAGCGCGTGGGCGGGCACTCTCTGCAAGTTCCCGCCACTTGCAACTAAATGGATAAAGTAAACTATCAAATTCATAAATATTAAACCATTTTAACATAATTTAAAAATATATACTGGGTCACTGAAACAATCTTTGTCATAGAATACACAATGAGTTGACAGTTTGAACGTTCTTGTTTCCTTTAATTTATTTTGAAGATCTGAGGTAAATTGTCCATTGTTGCTTTCAGGGCTATAAAAGACACACACAATGATATTCAAACTCACATTGAATGCTTTTAACATTAAATAAAGCACATAAACATTACCTGAGATTATCATCGCCATACTTTGTGTTGTTGTTCCAGCCGCAACATTGAAGAAAAATAGAAACATTTCTAAAATAGAATCGCCGCCGTCGCCGCTAGTTAGAACAAAAACTCCGATAACATTGAAAATATACCTTTTATCGCGTGTCGTCGCGTCTCGTCTGGTTTGGACAGGATCTCAAGCTGACTAGCTGCAGACGTTACTGTAGCTTTAATAGACAAGGTAAGTTACTTCCTTTAAAATAAATTCCAGCAAAGCTACAACAACCATAATGAAATGATCCTTCACAATAGAACATGTTTTACAGTGAACTCCATTAGAGAGCTACATATGGCAATTTATCTGTTCAATAAAACACCTCACTCACCTGTTGAGTAATAAAAACACCATCATCTCTGCGTTGCTTTTACAACATTTCAAATCCCTCAGTTCTCGCCATCTCTGAAAAGCCAAGCCGATGTTGATTCTTGTTTTATTACGAGCTCTGTCGTGTTCTCTTTTAGCCAGCAGACCCTCTGTTCGGCGTTTGTTCAAAACGAATGATTCCCCAGAAGTTGGAGATTTAAGCTGAAAGTATATTTTGTTTTTTCACGTGTACGCTAGTTGAACTCACAGCCTTGCAAAGTATACTTCACTTGACTTGTTCGCGTACATCTCTTGTCAAGAGTTAACTACAACCCATAAACATCTCTGTATTCTTTCATGCTAAAGTTGTACAAATGAGGGCACTTCCTAACCTCTTCGCACAATCTGTCGTCTATATAGGCCTCCATTGTCGCTGTAGCTTGCATGCGTTCCAGTGTAGTGACAAATTGGGTCCCCACTGAAATCAGGTCTCCATTAGGTTCAAATTGCTTTTACAATTCCTACAAAATGTACTGTGCTGAAAATGCTCATGTACTAGTGTAGCATACAGATACCCGATGAGCCTGATAGCTCAGTTTATACATGCATTTGCACTTACCCTACATGCATTCACAATCATCTTTAATGTAATTATGTTAGATTAAGTGTTAAATGTCCAAATATTTCAGTTATAAATAAAATAAATTAATGATGTTCAATTATTCACTTTATAGGCTATTATTTATTAATTAGCAGTTAATCAAGTTTAAGAAATTACGTTCAATTGGTTTTATTATGCACTAATTAGTTTTCTTACGCATTATATAATAAGCTATATGGTTATTTTAAATTAATATAATTTGTGTATACACTCTAAAAAATGCTGGGTTAAAAACAACCCAAGTTGGGTTGAAAATGGACAAACCCAGCGATTGTGTTGTTTTAACCCAGCGGCTGGGTTAAATGTTTGCCCAACCTGCTGGGTAGTTTTATTTAACCCAAATATTGTTTAAAAATTACTGTATTTCTTGCTTAAAATGAACCCAAAATATGTTGGAAATTAACATTTATTAATATGTTTAATAAACAAACATTTATTAATACTTTTTTTGAATAATATTTAAACAATAAACATTTATTAAATTGCTTATTAATAAATGCTCATCTTTTTGATTATTATTGTTGCCTCTAGTAATTATGAGTCTGATTTTTAATTTCCAACCTATTTTGGGTTCATTTTAAGCCAGACATATAGTAATTTGTAAACAATTGTTGGGTTAAATAAAACTACCCAGCAGGTTGGGCAAACATTTAACCCAACTGCTGGGTCAAAACAACCCAATCGCTGGGTTTGTCCATTTTCAACCCAACTTGGGTTGTTTTTAACCCAGCATTTTTTAGAGTGTACTTAGGATAATTATTAACTGACAGTTTAGGGAGACCCCATTTGTCATGTCTGTTTATGTTGTTCCCTTTCGAGGGAACTCGCAATGCGTCCCGAAGGGGGCGCTATGGGAACGCCCCCTTCGGGACGCAGTGTCTCGTTCCCTCTCTCAGGGAACTATGGTTATAGTCATAACCTTAGACGTTTTTCTTCGACTACCTTGTGTATCGACGCCCCCAGGGCACGGTTGCCACCTTGTGGATAAACTAATTACTGCAAAACAAATTAAATGCGCATGTGCGACTTGCGCGTACAAAGTATGCGCGGTTACAAAAATCCAGCGGAGTGCGTAAAGTACCTTGTATAAATTATAGGCTAAAAAAATTTGAAATTGCTTAAATTATATTGATGAGTTGAAGTAAACAAGCTGCCATGACTCATTCTTTTTTACAGTGTGGGCGATTTTTCTTCTCTTTTGAGTCTCTTGGTCTCTTCTCTGAACCCAGAGACCACTATATATGTTATAAAAATGTAAAACAACATCCGTTTGCAGACTGGCTGACTTTAACCACACTGTTTAGCGTGTTTAGGTGGAGGCCTGAAATCAGTGCAGATTTGAGTCAGTAGTGTAAACGGGACCCCCCCCCCCTTACCACGGTAAAGTGACACACTTACCTCAACGCGAGTCATTTCATGTCATTAGAAGGAAATCATTAAAATGAAAAGAAACGACTGGTGAGTTCAGTCCAGCGTTCCTGCCGTCCGATTTACGACCTGCGTGAATAATCGTGAAACTGCATTCTTCAGTCATTACAAATATTGTTTCTTGAGATTTGACTTTGAGAGGCAAGATGATTATAGTGCAACACTCATTGAAGAGCTAAATAAAAACTCCAGCGCCTGTATTTTTTTTTTTTCAAAATATGTACAAATTTATTACAAAGATTATGTATTAACATTTTAACAAAGCTTAAAATTTGTATAAAAATAACACTGGTGAAAATACTGCACGGTTCTCGTGTGCAAGAAGCATTTTGGTCCATGTTTACAGGTAAACTGAGAATTTATAAAGAAGAAAAGCAGAGTAATAAATGAATGAAGACAGATTAAAGCACCGTTTTCATTTTGATGTTGTTCTGTTAATGAAACTCTTGCATAATTGGCAGAATGAAGCTGTTTCTGAGGTCGTATTCAGAGCAACACATAACAGACTATATGCATATGTATTCCAGCTTACTTCTTTCTCAAAAAGACACTTTATGATAGTATTGCAACATGAACACTATTTAAAAACACATTATTTGATGCAAATATTTGGTCTGTGTTTGTTGAACTGCTCGTGCTGAAAAGAAGGTAAAACTTCGGGTTGAGGTTTTTATGTCTGTCATTATCGGCCAATTGTACTGTTTTTCCAGTTCAGAGATGTCAAATCTGTGTTTAATCTTGTTCTGAGTTATAGTGCCGTCTGAGATAATTATGACATAGAAAACCATAAAAGCCATCTGAATGATCCATAATCTAACCAGTCATTAACAAACCCTCGATTACTGCTGCTCGACTGTGAATGCTGCTGAAATACTAGACTCTAAATACTTGTTTTATGTTGAAATATTTCATATTTCAATATCTTGTGTAAATATGGTCGTTTCAATTTAAAATCAAAAGAAAAAAACACATGTATATAGTATAAAGAAAATGAAGCCTACTTTTAGAACCATTAAGATTTTTGCATCAACATTTTCATAAGTTTCAATAATTTTTTGTAATGCAATAATTTTTTTTATATCAGCATAAATTAAAGGCAGCACAAATACCATGATGCATGTGTAATAAATATTTTTGCATTACTTTTGCATAATAAAGATGAGATTTTATATATATTGCTATATAATATCAGATTGATATATTTAATTTTTTCCCCTTACAGTAATGCGATTTTAATGCCAGTGTGAAAACTCTTAATGGTCCTAAAAACAGGCATAATTTTCATTATGCAAAATATAATTTCATATTTAATTTTTTTTTTATTATTTTGATGCAAAAAATGACCTATTCTTGGCAGTTTTTCTGAGATCATTCTTTGCCTGTTGGCATTTATTGATTTCTTTAGTATTTATTTAGTAATTTCTTCTGAACGTGACTCATTTCTGCCACTCAGTGATTTTCCGCTCAGGATTGTGGTGATGAATCAAGTCTTTGGAGAAGCGTGTGTTGGATTATATTTGGCACTGGATTGTGTTTGTTCACAGTTCGGTCTGACTGGCGCGAGGCACAGGCTCGAACACTAAAGACGAAGCGTATCCCAGAGTGTCAGTCGGTGAATGTGCGTCTTTCACATCTTTGGTAAACACTGGTGAAGAGTCTCTCGTCTCACTCCGTCTCGTTGGCTCTCTGCATGTCATGTTGCTCACTTCCAGAGGGTTTTTCCTCAGTCTCTTCCTTCATCAGTAGGGAAACCCCTTCCGTTCTCATCCCTCGAGTGTAAACGTGGTTGCTGAGGGAGTTCTCCTCTTCCTCCTCCTCCTCGTCCTCCTCGTCGTCTCTGAACTCCAGCGCCGCTCCCTCCAGGCTGGAGTCGCTGAGAAAGGCGCCGCTGTCCTCCAGGGCTGAAGCGGGTCCCTCGGTGCCGCTGCGCTGCGTGACGGGGCTCAGGTAGGGAACGGCCGCGTCCTCTCCGGGTCCGTCCGGGTCACTGTCGCGACTGCAGAAGGCGTAACGGTGGTTCATGTGCTGAGAGTACGAGCCCGAGTGAGAGAAGCGTTTGCCACACTTGTCGCACTGATACGGCTTTTCTCCTGAGTGCAGACGGCTGTGTTCAATCAAATGATGCTTGTGTTTAAAGGCCTTCTTACAGGTTTGACACTCGTGGGGTCGCTTTCCTATAGGGGTCAAAGAGAACGTGTAGTTAGACTTCTGTCTTTCTCTGTCTATATATAGTATTTTTAAGTATCGTGTATCTAAATACTTAATAATATGTATATATACAGTCAAACCAAAAATGATTCAGATATTTTTGATATATTTTTACTAGTGGGTGCAGGACACTATAGTTCATTTCTGTAAGTGAGGATAGCAAAATAAAGTAAACTGGGACATATTATACCCAAAAATTCTTCACCAGTAAAATTGATAAAACTTTGGAACCAAAAATGATTCAGACACTTTGACCTGACCATGTTTTGCTGAAGTGTTATCTGACATAATTAAGATTAATGTTTTCTGACACAGTTTAACTCTGAGATCTTGTCATATTTTATTACCATTTTTTTTTTATTATTATAGTGAATAAACTGTATTAATGAATGAAATGTTCAAGGTGTCTGAATACATTTTGGTTTGACTGTATATATATATAT
>RJVU01057277.1:624213-652295 GCA_003731715.1 Anabarilius grahami
TATTATACATATTTAGAATACATTTTTGATATAATGAATATCATATTTTTATTTTTATATTTTATTATACATATTTAGAATGCATTTTTGTTATAATGAATATTATTTTTATTTTTTATATTGTATTATACATATTTAGAAACAATTTCTATTGTATTGAATATCTTATTTTTAGAATGTATTATACATATTTCGAATAAATTTTTGATATAACGAATATCATATTTTATTTTTTTGCAGTAGTCTGTATTTTCAGTATTATATATCTGTGTGCCGTTATGAGTGTTTGCTCTCACCATAAATGAATGTCTTTCATGTTGGATTCTCTTCAGCATTGACTCTGACTCCGCCTCCACCATATACGCCACTGGAGACAGGAAGCCTGGGCTTGGTGTTGGTGGCGTGAGAGGAAGTGATGTCAGACCGTTGTGTCCCGGGATCATGTGATTGAAGAGAGGGTAGCTGCTGAACACCGTGCTGCTAAACAGCGGCGATGCTGCATAAGCCCCGCCCACCTGCTGCTGGGAGGGCGGAGTCAGTCTCTTGAACGCGGTCTCGCCGTTGCGTCTTCCCTGTTGCGGCGAGTAACCGTTACAAGTTCTGGTCTCTCGTGGCACGGCGGAGGCCGAATGAGGTTTAGGGATGGACAAGTCTAAAGGTTCGTTCTGAATATGATGGCTTGACTGACGTGGCGATGTGTTGATTGACAGATCCAGGTGAGGAGGAGAGCCAAACCGCGAGCCAATCAGGTGCTGGCGTTCAGGTAACGTCGGTGACGTCGGGCCGCCTTCTTCACCCGGCCAGTGTTTGTGCGGGGAATCTTGCGCTAGTTGCAAGGGCGTCGGTAAAGGCACGAGGATCTGCTGCGGGACCGAATGCCAAGACGCGCGCTGGGGCGACGACAGGTGAGCGTTATTGCGCGCAGGCGATCTGTCGTTTTTGCGCGCCTCGTCTCCCACCTCCCGGCGGAGCATCTCCTGCAGCAGGTGTTCGAACTTACTGCGCGACTGAAGCAACGGCAGCAGCGTGGTGCCTTTGAACACGCCCGTCCTCATGGCCAGATCCTCCGCGGGATCCCACGACTGGCTCAAAACGGGCACGGCGGACTCCAGCGGGTACTGGCCCAGCGCGCCGTACGGAGATCCCGTTCCTCGGCTGCCGTTTCTCCCGCCGACCACAGGGGGCGACGTGGGCGATGGGAAGATGTACGCGTGATGGGAGTGTCCGTTGAAATGAGCTCCGTTCGCCGCGCCGCCGCCGCTGAGGCACTTCTTGCTGCTGAGGTGTGAGCTGTAGGAGCCCGAGTGACTGAAACGCTTCTTACAGTTCGAGCACTCGTACGGCTTCTCACCTGCGCAGAAACGAACATACAAAGATTGTCATTTTATCCTTTAAAACTAGGGCTCTGGACAGGTTCAAGGAACAAAAACGAAAACCGGAAACAAACAAAATTTGGACCGGAACGTAACCAGAAACGGAAGCGAAATCAAATTTAATCGTAATTTTAGAATTCATTTAGAAACGCTAATTTGAAATGGCCATTAACGGGTTAATACGTTATTTTTTCGTTATTTTTAATATTTTTAATTTGGCAGTCAACCAAAGTTAGGCTTCAGATTCACTTTAAATGAATTCGTTTAGCATCTTATTTAGTTTTATTTCTAATAAATAAACCTGTTTCTCGCCTTGAATATAGCAGTAGAAGCTGGAATGGCGTTAAAAAAGAAAATAAATTTATTTAGCTTGAATAGGCTGATAACTCTTGAGGTTTTGTGGTCAAATAAAATAGGGCAGTTTTGTTCATAATTTATGTTTACAAACATTATTAGCCTATATTATATATAGGCTAGGCTATTTGTAAACATTTTATTTTATTTACCGATAATTTACATTATTTCTGAATGTAATAATGCGACATATACGCGACATATCTTTTTTCCTCTCAGGAATAGCATCGGTATTTTTAACCATGCAGCAAACATTTTAAAATATCTTTAATATCTTTAACTATCTTTGATAGTTTTTCCTTTTGTTTAATTGGTTTACATTTGGACAGAATCTTGTTATTAAAGATAATTGTAGGCCTATTGGCTAAGACGGCAAATACACTATCTTTGTTTTTTAATAAATAAAATTCTGTATGTATTAATAATATTATTATTATTATTATTAAGTAGGCTACATGCAAACACAAAAAAAGTTAAAAAATAACGTTATTAGCCGTTTTTTTTTCTAAACAAACCGGTTTCGGAACGTTAATAATACAGAAGGAATGCTGGAACAGAAACGTTAAAATACCGATTCTGCTTGGAGTGAAACGATTGAATTTTGAAACTCATCTTCGATTATGAAAATGACATATTTAAATGTTTTTTCCTGTGNCTGATAGTTTTTTTTTTTGTTTAATTGGNTTTACATTTGGACAGAATCTTGTTATTAAAGATAATTGTAGGCCTATTGGCTAAGACGGCAAATACACTATCTTTGTTTTTTAATAAATAAAATTCTGTATGTATTAATAATATTATTATTATTAAGTAGGCTACATGCAAACACAAAAAAAGTTAAAAAATAACGTTATTAGCCGTTATTTTTTCTAAACAAACCGGTTTCGGAACGTTAATAATACAGAAGGAATGCTGGAACAGAAACGTTAAAATACCGATTCTGCTTGGAGTGAAACGATTGAATTTTGAAACTCATCTTCGATTATCAAAATGACATATTTAAATGTTTTTTCCTGTGTAAATACTTTCTTAATGCCTTAAAATAGCTTGAATGTAACTCGACACCCTTGCTTCATTTAGTATACGCGGATTCATGAATATGCAAATTAGCCCCGCCTCCACTCCCTCACAGCAGCTCGGATGAACTGATCCACTCGGTCAGCTGTAGTAAACTCTACACAATGGCAAGTGGAAATATTGGTTTAATTCAGCCATATACTGTATGTTTGAGGCAGAAAGTCAGTGGAGAAAAGCTCCGCCCTCTCGCTGACGGGATTGGTCACATGATTGTGATGGTAGGAAACAGGGGCGTTTTTTGGTTCACTGCAGTTTTAAGGAGAAAATACTCCGCAGTGGTGTTGACTGATGAATCTACACATGGTTATTCAATACACCACACTTGATTTTCACCACAGAGGGTCTTTAATAGTATCTGATTGGTGTGTTTTTATTCCTATGCATGTTTCTTTATCGTCATCTTTTATTTTTAGCTTTATTCAGCATCATAATGGATGTATTTGAGGAATTCACTGAATCTCATGAGAACTGTCAAAATATGTCCAGGTCACTTTTTCTACGGAAGCCCATTTCATAAAGTCATAATTATGACAAAAAGTCAAAATTATAACTTACAACGTGAAATTGTAACAAAAGGTCATAATTATGACAAAACGTTTAAACTTTTTATATCATGTTCCTAACTTTATATGCCATAATTCTGATATTTTATGCCATATTTCTAACTTTATATGCCATAATTCTGACTTTTTATGTCATATTTCTAAGTTTTTATGCTATAATTCTAACTTTGTGTCATATTTCTAACTTTATATCCCATAATTCTGACTTTTGGTCATATTTCTAACTTTTTATGCCATATTTCTACATTTTTATGCCATAGTTCTGATTTGTTTATTACATATTTTTTTAAACTTTTTGTCATATTCTAACTTTATTCCATATTTCTAACTTTATATCCCATAATTCTGACTTTTTGTCATATTTCTGACTTTTTATGACATATTTCTAACTTTTTATGCCATATTTCTAACTTTTTATGACATATTTCTAACTTTTTATGCCATATTTCTAACTTTTTATGCCATAATTCTGACTTTTTATGACATTTCTAATTTTTTGTCATATTTCTAACTTTTTAAACCATATTTCTAACTTTTTATGGCATATTTCTAACTTTTTATGCCATAATTCTGACTTTTTGTCATATTTCTAACTTTTTATGCCATAATTGACTTTTTGTGCCATATTTCTAACTTTTTATGACATATTTCTAACTTTTTATGCCATATTTCTAACTTTTTATGCCATATTTCTAACTTTTTATGCCATAATTCTGACTTTTTATGACATTTCAAATTTTTTGTCATATTTCTAACTTTTTAAACCATATTTCTAACTTTTTATGGCATATTTCTAACTTTTTAAACCATATTTCTAACTTTTTATGGCATATTTCTAACTTTTTATGCCATAATTCTGACTTTTTGTCATATTTCTAACTTTTTATGCCATAATTGACTTTTTGTGCCATATTTCTAACTTTTTATGCCATATTTCTAACTTTTTATGACATATTTCTAACTTTTTATGCCATATTTCTAACTTTTTATGACATATTTCTAACTTTTTAAACCATATTTCTAACTTTTTATGGCATATTTCTAACTTTTTATGCCATAATTCTGACTTTTTGTCATATTTCTAACTTTTTATGCCATAATTGACTTTTTATGCTATATTTCTAACTTTTTATGCCATAATTCTAACCTTTTAAGCCATAATTCTGACTTTTTATTACATAATTTTGACTTTTTATACTTATACTTATCCTACTTATGATTTACCAAAGTAATAAATAAAGTAATAAATTGTGTTCAGATAGGGTAATTTTCATTACTATAAAAATAAGAATATTTTTATTTTTATTTATAGTTTTTCCCCCTCACAGCAGTAATAATATAGCATATAAATGTGCTTAAAAAGAATGTCAAGGCAGAGAAGTCCTTATGTTCCTAAAATATTGATTTTCTTTATGCACAATGTAATTTAGCTTAAACATTTTTGGTGAGATTCGCTGCAGAATGATTTGACTTTCTTACCACTGTGAATGCGCAGGTGCTCTTTGAGGTGATGCTTGTATTTAAAGGCCTTTCCACACTGATTACACTTGAACTTCCTGTTCTCCATACTGGTCTCAGACAAGGAATTCTGGGACATACGTGGAATCATGAGCAGTTAGCACATGTTGCGTGTCTGCATGCGTGTCATTGGTTACGCGTGTGTCTGCTGTACCTTCTCGTGGGTCTGGCTGTGGAGCGTCAGGTGCCGCTCCATCTGTGCGCGGTACGGCGTACTGAACCCGCAGAGAGGGCAAACGCTGTCTCCTCCGTCCCGGTCCTGGCAGAACTTCATATGTTCCCTCAGAGACGCGTCACGCCGGTACGTCCGCTGGCAATACGGGCACGTCTGAACGGGCGTCTGTGGGCCGTCAGAGTTTAAGGGTCCGCCGTCTGAGGAAAGAGAGATTGTGTTATGGTTTCGTACATTTCGGTTCAGTGTTGTTGATTCAGTTCAGTTCAATAATTCATTAATTATGAAGCAAATTTGAGCTATCAAAGCAGCTCTACAGTGAGTCATCTCTGTAACCTTTACCTTTGCCCTCAGGTGACCCGTGTTCTCCCGGTGACCAGCAGACAGGTGACATGTCGTCGTGAACGCCGTCTAAATGGTACGAGCTCACGGACCCGTTGTGTTGTTGTACGTGAATCGGGCTGAGCAGGTGCGACACTTTCCTCAGCTGCACCATGGAGTCGTAATGCGGCGCGTCGTCGATCACATGAGCGTCAGTCTGACCTGAGAGAGACACACGGGTGTTCACATCACCATAATCTCTGAAGCTTAATGAATCACAGTACAAAAACAGGTCACTTCAATGACTTAATAACAGGTTTAATAACCTTTTTTGATGACAAAAATAACCTTGATCATGTAAACATACAATAAAATGTATTACCTTAATATTTTTTGAAAGTATATAATTTTTTGTTTTATAGAGTGTTTATATTTTTTAATCATTTATTATTATTATTACTACTTGCATTACAGTACATTTACCCCCTAAAATAATAAATAAAATAAAATAAACAGAGTAGTGAACACAACAATCTGAACGGTCGTTTGAAAGCATATAAATACGGTTTATTAGTTTACATCAGTAATTTGTGTCCTCATATCAGCCTGTTGTTATTCATTTAAATGTTTGTGAGGTTGTGTGACTCTCGTTATGAAAGATGCTTTAACTTTAGAGAAAATCTCTCGAATGTTGCAGAAATTCTCCCTTGAAACCAATAAGACTAAAATACAAGCAGAAAGGCGTGAGGAGGGATGCCAGCGCTGCGACTGAGGACGATTTCTCAAATGTTTGCAGATGTTGGCATCGTGTTTCTCTCTCATGTGGCCGTGGAAGAGTCCGCGCGGTTCAGCGCCGTAAATAGGCTGTTGTAGGCGAACTCCGCGAGCGTTTGATCTCCGTCGAACAAAAGGGAAAACGCTCACACGCTCAGTTTTGATTTCAGAAGAGAGGACCATCACCTCGTTTGATGTGATGGAAATATTATGACGGTTCTCATGGAGCTTGATGAGCACAGCAGTTTTATGTTTAAACATTATCTGAGCGTCACTGAGACGAATATCGTCAGAATCAAGGAGGCGGTGGAAATGAGAGTCATTACAGCGATGATGATGATAATTACTCTTAAATGTGTCATGTCATATTGTGTGATTACACACAGGAAGCTCACATGAATGTAGGGCACTGGTCTTTGACATGCTTCTAAAAGTCCCTGATTAAATAAAAAACATTCAAATTCTACATGCAAAGTACAGACCTGTTCAAGAGTGAGAAAAATGCTTATTAAAACTGGGTTTTAATGTCACTTTAGATCACTTTACACTAAAAAATGCTGGGTTAAAAACAACCCAAGTTGGGTTATAAGTGGACAAACCCAGCGATTGGGTTGTTTTAACCCAGTGGTTGGGTTAAATGTTTTATTGAACTCAACTATTGTTTAAAAATGGCTGTATGTCTGACTTAAAATGAACCCAAAATAGGTTGTAAATTAAAAATCAGACTCATAATTACTAGAGGCAACAATAATAATCAAAAGGTGAACATTTATTAATAAGCAACTTATTAAATGTTTATTGTTTAATTATTATTCATTAAACGTATTAATAAATGCTCATTTCTATATTTTGGGTTCATTTTAAGCAAGCAATACAGTAATTTTTAAACAATAGTTGAGTTAAATTAAACTACCCAGCAGGTTGATCAAACATTTAATGCAATCGCTGGGTTTGTCCATTTTCAACCCAACTTGGGTTGTTTTTAACCCAGCATTAGAATGTAGGCTATATTGAGTATGCTACATTGTTGTCACATGACATTATCTTTTAATTTTTGTACAAAGTACAGACCTGTTCAAGGATGAGAAAAACACTTTTTTTAAGTGTTTAAAATTGGCATTTTATAAATATATATATATATATGTGTGTGTGTGTGTGTGTGTGATTTTTTTAACTTGATATTTGACATTGTCAAAATTAAAAATGCAAAATAAAAAAATGCATGTCACTGATGATGTCATGTGACAACAATGTAGCACATTATTATTAACATACTTTTTTTATTTGCATTTTAAATTTTTGTACAGACCCGTTTGGAGTGTAGTGTACTACTTCCTGAATGCTGCACTGAGTATGTACACTACTATTTCCACGAGATGATATGAAGCCGTCTGAAACATTGAACACTTTTATTTTGCTACTTTGACCTAGACATGCAGCGTATGTGTGGCATCCAGTCATCACTGTGGAAATGTTTTTATTATTTTGCATTTTTAATTTGTGTAAGCAAACTTTCGGTCTGATCAAGTAATGAGTTGAGAAAGAGTTTTCATACATTTTTAATACGGTACAGTGTACTGAAATGGTTCTTGATGTTTCATTAAAGTTTCTTCAGATCTTTTATTCTGGAGTATAAAAAGTTCTTCAAAAGATTCTCGTGTAACAACAGACTGTAAAAACCCTTTCGGTTTTAATTGGAGTCTTTGTTTCACCTCAAATTCCTGTCGGCCAGAGCGAGACTTACTGAACATGCTGCCGTCGCAGTGTTCGGGGTCTTTGCGGGGTGTGTTCTGGGTGTGGATCCAGCTCTCCGCCGGGGGACTCAGGGCACACGGGGCGGGACTGCCGGGCTCCGTCTCCTCGCTGGCCGTCAGGCTTACTTTATCCTGAGCATCTCTGCTGTCCAGAACCTCCATCCCCCAAACACTGCCCTCATCCTCCCCCTCAGAGCCCAGACAGCGCTCGATGTCACCTGACGACACAGACAAACACCGTTTCATCAATGCTGAGTATCCAGTGTGAATGCAAACATTTTACAATTAAACTAAATTAAAATTGCATTGCAAAAATGGCTCAGACATTTATAAGTGTGACATCAACATTAGTTAACATGAGCAATGCATTCGTTTCAGTATCTATTCATCTTTGTTACCAGATACAACTTTTGATGATTTTACCCAAAGTGATTTGCATTGCATTAATTCATTAAGGTACAGTATATATTTATCAATTTCAGGGAAGTTTTGCCTCAGGATTNAGTTTTGCCACAGTATTTATTTATTTATGAATTCATATTCACGTATTTATTTGAAAATAATAATATTATTTATTTAATTATTATAAAAAGTAATGATGATAACAATTAACCTTCATGCACAACATGTAAAGAGTTTCAGGAATTTAATATAAGCAGTTTTAACCCAAGTTGTGAAGATTAAGATCTTGTGAAAAAAAAAAAAAACGGAATAGATGAAAAAGCACGACAAGTGTGAACTTCTCAGAAAGCACAAATGCAACGTGTTTTTAAAGCAAATGAGTGAAAATGTGAGCAATGAGACTGTAAAGGCTTTTTTTTGAGTGATTCAGCATTAGATAAAAGAATGCATCCTCACACACACACACACACACACACACACACACAGATGTGTGTTTAATGTTTGAATTTTTATTCGGCCTAATCGCTTAAACCTCGTAAAAAGTCACAAATGTGCAACATGAAGTTGATTAAACAGAGAACAGGCTGTGATTTACATCAGCTGGCTTTTATACATTTATAAATACACTTGAATGGATTGGCAGCCGCAGAATCACGGCATTATAATTTTCCCAAATGGGAATTGGGGTGTGCAGTATTTTGGGTGAAGAGCGCCTGAGAATACGAAGGCCTGAAAGCTGTTAGGAGGACGAAATATTTTTATTTAGTCTGTGAGAGACACGAGATTGCAGCTTTTTCTTGTTTTTAAAGTTCAGTCGCGTAACCTATTTAATATTTTTATATATTCATCAAGAACCATATGACTGAGCATCTGTGGGCGAAGCGAAATCGAGAGCGAGCGCTTTCACATCGTGAAACTGGACATTATTTGTCATGCTTTGATGAACTTTAACTAGTAAATATGACATTTAATCATCAATTCATTTTTGCAATCACTCACTATAAAATTATTATTTTTATAAGCAAATAATAAACAGCAGGAAAGTGTTTTTGTGATGCATCAGTGCTTTCAAGCGTTCAAAGTTTAAGTAAATCTCTGAATCACACATGAAATATTGCTGATTTCTGGTATTGTGGCACGTAAATATTTTCCTCAATGTCAAATGCAAATGTAAAGAAACACTATAAAATACTTGTTGGCACTCACGTAAAAGAGTTAGGAGCTGAACTTTCAAGTACACTCGAGTGTAAAAATACCAGTGGCGTTAAAACAGCGCAGGACTGTGTTGTGGTCGATCTTTCATCATTCTGTGTGAGTTTATTAGTGTTTCTAATCAGTTGGTACAGCAGAGCAGGAAGCTAGAGTTTCAATTCGACTGTAATGGAACAAACAATGCAGTGCTGACGCATGCAGTGTGTGTGTGTGTGTGTGTGTGTGTGAAGACCCACTGCTGCTAACGCATGAGTAATACACCTCTGCTCAACGTATATGTAAAACACGTGCTGTTCCCACTGGTTCACTGCGGAAGCATGCAAACACACACACACACACTGCATATATTGATCAGGGTCTTTCCAGTTATGACTGTGCAAAACGGGGGCGATTAAACCCAGAGTGTCACAGCTTTCATTTCATATGGGAACACATGTTTGTATGTGTGTTATCGGTCCATCTACAGCAGCAGTCAAAGGTTTGGACACAATGACGGAATTTGTTTGTCATGGCCTTAAAAACATGTTGATCTCAATGATATATTGCATATGTGTGTGTGTGTGTGTGTGTGAGAGTGTGTGTGTCTATGCATATGAGGTTGAACTAAATTCACCCTATTTTTTGATGTGTTTGGAATGTAGTGTACTTCCTGAATACTAGTATGAGTATGAGAGTATGTTCACTACTTTCTACTATTTTTCTATTCGACAAACGTTTGGTCTGATCAAAAAATGGGTCAAAAAAGAGCTTTGTACTATATATATATATTATATAAATATATATATTTAATGTATAATTATATACTATAGTTTTTATATATATATGTTGTCAAATTGATTAATCACAATTACATTTAACAAAAGTTTGTAAATATACATGTCTATATAGGTATATGTATGTATATATATATACACACACACATATATATTTACAAACTTATGTTAAATGCGATTAATCACAATTAACATGAAAGTTTGTGAATATACATGTCTATAATATAGGTGTATGTATATATACACACACACACACACACACATATTTACAAACTTTTGTTAAATGTGATTAATCACGATTAATAAATTTGACAGCACTAATATATTTTTGTATTATGTTTGTGTGTGTGTGTGTGTAACGTACTAATATATATAGTTTTGTAGATCTCAGTTCATCTTCACTCGTGTTTCAGACATCCCATGATGCACTTGATGAATGAGTGATCAGAGCTGGAATCTGAACAACGAAGACGCGAGTTTTCATTTGTGTCGTGTTTTCTACATAATTCCCATTTGTGATATTTTAGAATTTTCAAAAACACTTTACTATTATTTGAAGTTGTGTATATTGATAATATTAAAGAATAAATGGATGAATCTAAATTAGTGATAATGTCATGCTTTTGCCCTGAGAATGTTTTTGTAGATGTCAGAACTATTTATACATTTTTTGCTATGAAGAGTATGAAGCACATTTCCATGCATTAATGTGTTATATGTTTTAAAAGAATATGTCATCATAAGCGATGGCGCAGGGGTTTCCCTGAACCGGGCCTGCTCCGCATTACAGAGTAATTTGCTGGAGTGACAGCGGCCGCATCCATCAGGACGGCTCACATTATCTGTCTGATTCAAACACATTCCTCACTGTGTGTGTGTGTGTGTGTGTGTGTGTGTGTGTGTGTGAATCACCGAACCGCTTCTCAGATGATGGTTTAATAGCAGACGTCATNGACGTCATGGAAAATATGCATATTTGTTATCGGTGATAGTTGAACTGTCACATAATAAAAAAATTGAGAAATTTTTCAATTATAATTTGACTTTTACACATCTTTATGTTTTTATTTTCTCTTTGCCAATTCAAGTTTTGCTGTTTTAATGCTTTTTTTCGTCCCAATCTTTACTAAATGAAAATTGCATGTAAAAAATAAAGTGTTTCCTTCTCTCATCTTATTTTAGTAATTTAATCTGAATCATAAACTGCTGCATTTATATCTGATCCATGTTCTAAAGATATTTACTGCCATTACAAAACATCAACTTATATTTTACGTGTTCAGCTGGAAAATAAAAACTGAAGTAGATATTCTTATCTGATTGAGTTTATAGTCTATCTCAGGAAACAGTTCAGTATGCAAATCCAAACCAACTTCACACCTTTACTTTTCCTTTTTAAAAGCATGTGGTTACATTGAGGTGAAAACATCAGACGGGAATTAGAAACGAGCAGCAGTAGGAGTAGCGGTGTCGTTTGATGCTGGATGGAGGCGTTTCAAAACTTTCGTTTCTTGCCAACACAAAATCCACATTATTTCATTCTACTCTCATTTATTTACTCACCTAAAACAGCCGTTGAATGACAAAACATGAATTATGAGCATGAGAGAGTGTGAGACGAAGAACACAAGAAGGAAGCCGTGTGTTCAAAAGTGAGATGTCATTTTAACCCGTGCAACTTACTAGAACAAACTGCTAGTTTAAAAGGTCAAGTTGCAAATATTATGATGAGCAACAAGAGCTTCTCCACACAGAAAATACCAAAGGTCACAGCAGACACAATCTGCGTTAAAAGCCAAACCACATTTACTTTTACCTTCGGTGAGGTCACGTGCGCCGCGATCCGTGATTAGTATCCTTTCAGAAAATATCCAACAATTCGAACGTCTCAGAGAAGTTCAACAACACGCAGTGAATTGTCTGACTCGGCTATTTTCACATTATGACAATGAGTCACAGACGCACCACATCACAGCTTCAACGCCTCCCACGGCTCTCATACTATAGAAACGTCATCCGCACAAGTCCATGGCACAGCCTCCGCTTGTCCCAGAAGCCATGTGCCAAAACACACCGTACTTATCATTTGTTGCTGTTTGCATCATCGAACGTCCTTGTATGAGTGTCTTGTAAGTCACGGGGAAGGTCAGTCATTTCACGTACGCTCTGATAAGGTCTGATAACAGCCTGCTTCCTCAGCTGAACGCAGGTGCCCGACGCTTCTGACAAGCATCACCTTCTTTCAGTGTGTGTCACTCGCAGGACGTGTGGGGCGAGAACTTATTTCTCCTTCACACTCCACTTACTGTACTGACTCTGTTTCAGATGTTTCTCCTAAAACTCATTAAGAGAAATAAAAATAGACACAGTTGGCTCAAGGGTTGTGAACATGCTTACAGACATTTACAGGACTTGAATATTCAGCTGGACATGAAAATGTATTTTGCATTATTTCATTATATATATATATATATATGGTAAAACGTGGCTAAAGGCACAACTTAAGAAAAATTTGCTTTCATTACTCCCATAGTGTATGGCTGCAGAAAAAAATTATGGAGCAAAAGATTTTGTGTGAAAATAAATCATAAAAGTGGTTTGTTTAGAAATCGTATAAATGTATGAGATGGCGAGGGCCTTTTACCCCACAGACACAGCATTGATACAAATATTTCAGCTAAAATGATATTTTTAATAATGTCGAAGTTAATGCTTGATCAAAACAATCACTTCAGCAAAGTTTGTACTATTTTTATTTTTTATTTTGATAAATAAAAGAAAAGTCATCCAGCTGTTAATTATTGTCTTTCGCCCTGACAGCGGGGGCGCTGTTTACCCCAAACACCATACTTTTACATGTTCTTCCGTTACTGAAAAACTGTTGCTTTAATTCCCTTGAACAAAACTGAAAATCATTAACAAGACCTTTGTCTCAAAATATAGTCAATTATTTCAGCAATTCTCATTTGCTACATAAATCTACGACATTTTTAAAAACATCAAATATTTACGGAGCCACGCACATTACACACAGGAAAAAAGTAAATTGTTCACATGATTTACTATTTCGTTTCCTCGATTTGCTAAATCGTGCGGACAAATTATGTTTTATTAACGTAGTTCGGGAGGAACAAGTCAAAATTTAATCATTACGTCATCTCAACCAGCTGTCAACAATCTGTAATCAACGTATCTACCCAATCGGCATGAGTTCAGGCCTGTATATAATCACAGTCAAACTCACCCAAGGATCCTCGACAGTTTCCAGAATCCCTCCACCACCCCGTCTCCTCACACTCTCTGGGTTACTTCATATAATCTAAAAGGAGGGGGGGGTATTCTGTGTTCGGGCCGATTACCGAGCTCGGAGCCCTCTCCCCGGACAGCACGCCAAATACCTTTACCAATTAATTTACCTGACTTATTTGTAAGTGTGAACTCGTGAATTTACTATTTCATTTCCTCCATTTGCTAAATCGTGCGCATGATTTCTATTTCATTTCCTCCATTTGCTAAATTGTGCGCATGATTTCTATTTAATTTCATCAATTTGCTAAATCGTGCGCATGATTTCTATTTCGTTTCCTCCATTTGCTAAATCGTGCGCATGATTTCTATTTCGTTTCCTCCATTTGCTAAATCGTGCGCATGATTTCTATTTCGTTTCCTCCATTTGCTAAATCGTGCGCATGATTTCTATTTCGTTTCCTCCATTTGCTAAATCGTGCGCATGATTTCTATTTCGTTTCCTCCATTTGCTAAATCGTGCGCATGATTTCTATTTCGTTTCCTCCATTTGCTAAATCGTGCGCATGATTTCTATTTCGTTTCCTCCATTTGCTAAATCGTGCGCATGATTTCTATTTCGTTTCCTCCATTTGCTAAATCGTGCGCATGATTTCTATTTCGTTTCCTCCATTTGCTAAATCGTGCGCATGATTTCTATTTCGTTTCCTCCATTTGCTAAATCGTGCGCATGATTTCTATTTCGTTTCCTCCATTTGCTAAATCGTGCGCATGATTTCTATTTCGTTTCCTCCATTTGCTAAATCGTGCGCATGATTTCTATTTCGTTTCCTCCATTTGCTAAATCGTGCGCATGATTTCTATTTCGTTTCCTCCATTTGCTAAATCGTGCGCATGATTTCTATTTCGTTTCCTCCATTTGCTAAATCGTGCGCATGATTTCTATTTCGTTTCCTCCATTTGCTAAATCGTGCGCATGATTTCTATTTCGTTTCCTCCATTTGCTAAATCGTGCGCATGATTTCTATTTCGTTTCCTCCATTTGCTAAATCGTGCGCATGATTTCTATTTCGTTTCCTCCATTTGCTAAATCGTGCGCATGATTTCTATTTCGTTTCCTCCATTTGCTAAATCGTGCGCATGATTTCTATTTCGTTTCCTCCATTTGCTAAATCGTGCGCATGATTTCTATTTCGTTTCCTCCATTTGCTAAATCGTGCGCATGATTTCTATTTCGTTTCCTCCATTTGCTAAATCGTGCGCATGATTTCTATTTCGTTTCCTCCATTTGCTAAATCGTGCGCATGATTTCTATTTCGTTTCCTCCATTTGCTAAATCGTGCGCATGATTTCTATTTCGTTTCCTCCATTTGCTAAATCGTGCGCATGATTTCTATTTCGTTTCCTCCATTTGCTAAATCGTGCGCATGATTTCTATTTCGTTTCCTCCATTTGCTAAATCGTGCGCATGATTTCTATTTCGTTTCCTCCATTTGCTAAATCGTGCGCATGATTTCTATTTCGTTTCCTCCATTTGCTAAATCGTGCGCATGATTTCTATTTCGTTTCCTCCATTTGCTAAATCGTGCGCATGATTTCTATTTCGTTTCCTCCATTTGCTAAATCGTGCGCATGATTTCTATTTCGTTTCCTCCATTTGCTAAATCGTGCGCATGATTTCTATTTCGTTTCCTCCATTTGCTAAATCGTGCGCATGATTTCTATTTCGTTTCCTCCATTTGCTAAATCGTGCGCATGATTTCTATTTCGTTTCCTCCATTTGCTAAATCGTGCGCATGATTTCTATTTCGTTTCCTCCATTTGCTAAATCGTGCGCATGATTTCTATTTCGTTTCCTCCATTTGCTAAATCGTGCGCATGATTTCTATTTCGTTTCCTCCATTTGCTAAATCGTGCGCATGATTTCTATTTCGTTTCCTCCATTTGCTAAATCGTGCGCATGATTTCTATTTCGTTTCCTCCATTTGCTAAATCGTGCGCATGATTTCTATTTCGTTTCCTCCATTTGCTAAATCGTGCGCATGATTTCTATTTCGTTTCCTCCATTTATAAATTGTGTGTATGATTTAGCAAATCAAGGGAACGATTTAGTAAATTCGCAAATTTCCACGTTCATCTTAAAAAATGGAAGTTTTAGAAAGTGCTGCATCAAGTTCTTGTGCCATCTAGTGGTTTAGTTTTGAGATCTCTGACGTTAAATGGCAGACTTTGACATCTTGGCAAAGCGAAACCTTTTTTTGGACATTATTGAGATCTCTCCTGAGACACGTGTGAGATTGCTGGGGTCTTTTCATTAGGACAAAAAGCTGAAGCACATTTGTTTTCCATTTAATTTTTATTTTAAAGAAACAATTGAGATATTAAAAAGATTTGTTTCTTGTGACAGTGATATTGGGAGTGTGTGAAGCTTCATCAGATGAGTTCCAAACCCATAAGAACAATGAATCACTCATGACATCTCTTCATCTCCAGCACAGCAGTAGATTAATGGAGAGCCAATGAATCTCATGTGTGTCTGTCAGAAGAGATCTCAACAATGTCTCAAACGAGGCTCTTGTTTGCCCAGACACCAATGTTTCTGATCAAGCTGTTCCTGAATGATGTTTCTGTTTCTCTTTCTTCGAAATCAGTTTTTTCTCTCCACTGGGATTTTAGGAGAAACATCTGAAACCAAACTGATACTTCAGTAAAAGATAACTGATATATACATCTGTACTCTAGGAACAGTGAAGTGATGTTCGTCTGTGCGTTTGTGTTCAGAAGAAATCTGCAATCCAGTTCAAATGTGCTCTACTTAAACAGACACATATGCAAACACACACACACCCCGCTGTTTCTCAAGTGTTTTTCTTTCGCCTCATCAATAATTATAGACGCTACATGCTCAGTTTGTTGTCTTCTGAAGCCACACAAACAAATACCCAGTCTTCAAATCTGTCAGTTTTGTAAATGTGAATGTGATTCATCAGATCAAGTGTCTCACATGATCTTTTCTCTTCACAAACATCACTGTTCTTCCTCACGTCTGAAGTGTCAGTGTGTTTAAATCAGGTGATTTCTAGTGTCTGTATAAAGTCAGTTCACACAGGTGTAGAGAATGTCATTAACTAGCAACACCAGCCACAAACAAACAAACACAAACCAATGTTTTCTAGTGTTTTAACAATTAAATCTTTTTCTGAAATGTTTAGTTTTTTTAAACTGTTTGTGCATCTTTTTTTGACACTTGATATTTAATATTTTAGCAGTTAAAATTAAAACTAAACAGAAGTTAAAACCCAACAAAAATTTTCATTTTTAAATAAGTGTGCAGTTAAACAGTTTTAAACAGTAAAAACCCAACTAATGTCTTTTTCTGAAATGTTTTGTTTGTAAAGTGTTTCTCTACAATAAATGACACTTGATATTTGATATTTTAAATTGACATTGCATGAAAAACTAAAACAACTAAAACTAAAACCCCACCAATATATTTTTCAAAATATCCACTGGAACAACTTGAGGGTGACTAAATGATGACGCAATATACATTTTATTCTACTTGGACATTTTCTGGTGTGTAAATGCACATTTTCATTAGTTATGCATGATCACATGAGGCCTTCGATTACAGTAAAGTGCAGTAAAACTCGCTGTCCCTGGTTTAGTGAACTGAAGAAGTGCCCTGAACATACATAAGCGAAGTAAGTGACTTTTTATCCGATCCTTTTCCACACAAAAGCCTGAATCCGGATCTGCTGTTGTGTCGCTCTACTCTACACAGTGACTTGATGACTGCAAGTACTGAACTGAGAATGCAAAACACTCTCCATCAGGGTTGGCCCCGCTGAATCACATATTTCAGGGTTTCCCGTAAATGGCACGGGAAGAAACACCTTCAGCTCTGACCAGACCCGGCGAGCGCAGAGAACGACAGACTGCAAAGGTGTGATTTAGCAAACCAAAAAACAACAACAACCAAAATCTGAAAACATGCTGTAAGGAAAGTGTTTGCATGAAGATCAGAGGAGTAGGATGTTAGTATGACACGAGCGTGTGTGAGTGAAAATGACAAGGGAGAGACGCATGACCCCTGACTCAGATGGTGTGAGATATTCAAACGACAGCAGCGGAAATTCCCTGCGCTGAAATCTGGCCAGAGGCACGATGACAAAGAGTTTTTCGCAGCACGGCGCTGTGCTGCATGACAGCATGCCGTATTGAGCAGATCTCTGCTTCTTTTTCTGCAATAGAGATCATTCAAACCAGGAGCGTGAAATGGTTCGAAATAAACTGGTTAGAACTGACCTAACTTGGCTTGTGGGTGAAAAAGGAAATGATATCAGTAGATTTTATCATTAAAAAACAACATCATACAGCAGTTTATGTATGGTGTGTGCACATACAGGGAGAATAAATATAGAACATTTGCCATGAAAGTGTATTTCGTATTATTTCGTTAATTAATACTTTTTTTGTTGAATTTTATCTCCCTTAATGTCACTTCTCTGATTGATTTTTGACATTAAAGTCGGCATGTAAAATTCAAATCTGTTTTGTAAATGCATGTTTTTTGTGAACGATTCATCCATGCACGTTTCACTTTTGATCTTATAATCCACTGCATTCAGATCTGCCTTCATTTTTTAATGCAGAAAACTCAAAATCCAATGAACAACCGATGATCTGAAAAAGGGTTTTAAGATGATCTGTTTCATTTGGATGATTGCCACGATACAGAAGAAAATATCTGTCACTATTTCCACTTCAAGCCACCAAAATAAACCCAGCTGACAAAAATTTGTTCTAAGAATGTTTTGCAAACGTCACATTTCCATTAGTTCTAAATGTTCTCTGAACGTTCAACATTTTAAAATTTTCTAAATTTTTTCTTGGTTATGCGACCGTGAACATTCCATTTTATCATTCATTAAACATTATGGAAACGTTTTAGAATGTTCCAAGAACATTCAAATGTAACAAGTGTAAAAAACATACACTCTAAAAAATGCTGGGTGAAATGTTTGCCCAACGTGTTGGTCAGTTTTATTTAACTCAACTATTGTTTAAAAATGACTATATGGCTGTCTTAAAATGAACCCAAAATATTTTGGAAATAAAAAATCTGACACATAATTACTAGAGACAACAATCATAATCAAAAGGTGAACATTTATTAATAAGCAATTTAATAATGTTTATTGTTTAATTATTATTCATTAAACTTATTAATAAATGTTCATTTCCAACATACTTCATTCATTTTAAGCAAGAAATATAGTGATTTTAAACAATAGTTGTGTTAAATAAAACTACCCAGCAGGTTGGGCAAACATTTAACCCATTCGCTGGGTTAAAACAACCAATATGCTAAAACATCCCATTTGCTGGGTTAAAACATCCCATTCGGTGGGTAAAAACAACCCATTTGCTGGGTTAAAACAACTCATTCACTGGGTTAAAACATCCCATTGGCTGGGTTAAAACAACCAATAGGCTGGGTTAAAACATCCCATTGGCTGGGTTAAAAACAACCCATTCAGTGGGTTAAAACATCCCATTCGCTGGGTTAAAACAACCAATACGCTGGGTTAAAACATCCCATTGGCTGGGTTAAAAACGACCCATTCAGTGGGTTAAAACATCCCATTCGGTGGGTTAAAAACGACCCATTCAGTGGGTAAAAACAACCCATTCGCTGGGTTAAAACAACCAATACGCTGGGTTAAAACATCCCATTGGCTGGGTTAAAAACAACCCATTCGCTGGGTTAAAACAACCAATACGCTGGGTTAAAACATCCCATTGGCTGGGTTAAAAACAACCCATTCGCTGGGTTAAAACATCCCATTGGCTGGGTTAAAAACGACCCGTTCAGTGGGTAAAAACAACCCATTCGCTGGGTTAAAACAACCAATACGCTGGGTTAAAACATCCCATTGGCTGGGTTAAAACAACCCACTCGCTGGGTTAAAACAACCAATACGCTGGGTTAAAACATCCCATTGGCTGTCAACATCACAAGTCCTGGAAGTTGTGAGGTGGAGCCTCCATGGATCGGACTTGTTTGTTCAGCACATCCCACAGATGCTCCATTGGATTGAGATCTGGGGAATCTGGAGGCCAAGTCAACACCTCAAACTCGTTGTTGTGCTCCTCAAACCATTTTTGCTTTGTGTCAGGAGCATTATCCTGCTGAAAGAGGACACAGCCACCAGGGAATACCGTTTCCATGAAAGAATGTACATGGTCTGCAACAATGCTTAGGTAGGTTGTACGTGTCAAAATAACATCCACATGGATGGCAGGACCCAAGGTTTCCCAGCAGAACATTGCCCAAAGCATCACACTGCCTCCGCCACGTTCTTCCCATAGTGCATCCTGGTGCCATGTGTTCCCCAGGTAAACGACCTACACGCACCCGGCCATGTGATTCATCAGACCAGGCCACCTTCTTCCATTGCTCCGTGGTCCAGTTCTGATGCTCACGTGTCCACTGTTGGCTCTTTCGGCGGTGGACAGGAGTCAGCATGGGCACCCTGACTGGTCTGCAGCTCCATACGCAACAAACTGCGTGTATTCTGACACCTTTCTATCAGAACCAGCATTAACTTCTGGAGCAATTTGAGCTACAGTACCTTGTCTGCTGGGTTAAAAACGACCCATTCAGTGGGTTAAAAACAACCCATTCGCTGGGTTAAAACAACCAATACGCTGGGTTAAAACATCCCATTGGCTGGGTTAAAAACGACCCATTCAGTGGGTTAAAAACAACCCATTCGCTGGGTTAAAACATCCCATTCGCTGGGTTAAAACATCCCATTTGCTGGGTTAAAACAACCCATTCGCTGGGTTAAAACATCCCATTCGGTGGGTTAAAACATCCCATTTGCTGGGTTAAAACAACCCATTCGCTGGGTTAAAACATCCCATTCGGTGGGTTAAAACAACCCATGCACTGGGTTAAAACATCCCATTGGCTGGGTTAAAAATGACCTATTCGGTGGGTTAAAACATCCCATTCAGTGGGTTAAAAACAACCCATTGGTTAAAACAACCCATTCAGTGGGTTAAAACTTCCCATTAGCTGGGTTAAAACATCACATTCGGTGGGTTAAAAACAACCCATTGGCTGGGTTAAAACAACCCATTCGGTGGGTTAAAACATCCCATTCGGTGGGTTAAAACAACCCATTCGCTGGATTAAAACAACCCATTGGCTGGGTTAAAACAACCCATTTGCTGGGTTAAAACATCCCATTCGGTGGGTTAAAAACAACCCATTCGCTGGATTAAAACAACCCATTGGCTGGGTTAAAACATCCCATTCGGTGGGTTAAAACAACCCATGCACTGGGTTAAAACATCCCATTCGCTGGGTTAAAACATCCCATTCGGTGGGTTAAAACAACCCATGCACTGGGTTAAAACATCCCATTCGCTGGGTTAAAACATCCCATTCGCTGGGTTAAAACAACCCATGCACTGGGTTAAAACATCCCATTCACTGCGTTTAAACAACCCATTCGCTGGATTAAAACAACCCATTGGCTGGGTTAAAAACGACCCATTCACTGGGTTAAAACATCCCATTGGCTGGGTTAAAAATGACCTATTCGGTGGGTTAAAAACAACCCCTCCGCTGGGTTAAAACATCCCATCCGCTAGGTTAAAACAACCCATTCACTGGGTTAAAACAACCTGCTGTGTTAAAACATCCCATTCAGTGGGTTAAAAACAACCCCTCCGCTGGGTTAAAACATCCCATCCGCTGGGTTAAAACAACCCATTCACTGGGTTAAAACAACCTGCTGTGTTAAAACATCACATTCGCTGGGTTAAAACATCTCAATTGCTGGGTTTAAAACAAAGCTGGGTTTGTCCATTTTTAACCCAAATTGAGTTGTTTTTAACCCAGCATTTTTTAGAGTGCAAGATGAATGTCCAACTGAAACGTTTCAGGAAAAAAACGATGAACGCTTATACGCTCTATGAACGATGTAAAAATAATGTTTTTGTGCTAACGTTTTGAGAACATTATTAAAGACCAGACCGAACGTTCTATTAACGTAAGAGGAAGAACATTTGTTCATAACTTTGAGAACGTCCCTGTTAGCTGGGAAAATACAAGCAAACAAAATTAAGATGTTTATTTTTTGTCCTGGTGGCTCAAAGTCAAGATTGAGTCGTCACAGTTCTGACAGAAAAACTTTGGGCTCTGTAGATAAACTGAAGATACATTATGAGGTAAAAATATAGTAAGAAGACACAATTTAAGACAGATGTTTTCTTCAGTAACCGCTCGTGTCTTTGATTTTGATTTGATTAGCTCACGTCATTTAATGACCTCCGTGCGGATCATTCTATCGCTCTTGGACTGTAATTTAAACCATGTATTTTATGCTGCAATTAATAAAATGCTGACGAGCCAACTGTTTTATTGACTTGCCAAAGGCAATTTTTTACTTTCATTTGGAATTTTTGTGGTTTTTCATAGAGAAAATATCTTGTCTCTCTCGTCTCAGGTTTTAAATATAAAGCATCAGTATTTAAGTTTCCCACAAACACTCAATGTGTAAAAATGCATTCAGTGTGTGAATGTAGGTCGCTCGACTTTACTTGATGAGTCAATTATTGCCATGCATAGCTCAGGTCATTAGTCATGAGGAAATGTTCATATTGAGACCTCTGGCTTTTGATTTGCAGACAAACGTTTGAGAAACATCCGAGAAGCAGGAGAAACCATAAAAATTAATTTCATTGCAGTCTAAGAGAAACAATAGAGATTTCAAAGTGAATTTTCTTTTTAAATGTTCATTTCGTAGACCGCAATCGTGCACTGTGTATCTGTGTGTACTGTATGCGCTTGTTTTACATGTGTGTGTGTGTGTGTGCAGCTGTGTTGCATGTGTGTGTGTCTCTGGTTAGCGCTGCAGTCCAGGAATGTCGCAGCGAGACTATGATCGCAAATACACACCACATTCTGAATCAAACCAATCCCTCGTCATTACTGTCTTGTCTCAAATCTCTCACACCACACTATAAATACCTTTGCTTCCCCCCCAAATTTGTTTTCCTCGTCTTTTTTTCCCCATCTCCCGACGCAAGAAAATGTTTGCAACATCTTCCAGGCTTTCTGATGTGGCTCTTTATTTTGTACTTTTGCTCAGACCGCACAATAGCGGTGGGTGAATATTAAAACATTCTCAGGGCCCGGCGCGAGAGGGAAAAACGGGTTTTGAAGTTTTAATGGCGGGGCGGGGGCTAAATAAAGCTCTTTGAGCTCAATAATGTGAACGTCGGTTTGCTGCACATCAGTTGCAACATTCGCTGAGAAATTAGTGTTGGGGTTTCACAAATATGCCTGCTATCCGTGGCGAGAGCTTTTACAAACTCAAAAGGCATTTCTACCTCAAGTCATTACAGGATCTGCAATTGTGCAGCTTGTGCAGTTTAATGCGAGGGTTCTCGACCTCGGAGCTCAAACCACTCACTCCGTGAAGAACATCAAGTGTGTTTGATCTTTGCAGGGCAGGTTTCTGTGTTCTGCATAACTCAGGACTGAGCGCCACCTTGTGGAAATGTTTGGAACTGCAAGAGAGCAGGTCAGATTCTATAGCACACAAACATGATCTCGGAGCTGAAAACAAGGTTTTTTTGTCAAGCAAAAAAATCTCACTAGCTGAATTTAAATTTAAGAATCCTTAAAAATAAAAAGTATCACGGTTTCCACAAAAATATGAAACTGTTTTCAACACTGATAATAATCATAAATGTTTCCTTAGCAGCAAATCATCATGTTAGGATGATTACTGAAGGATCATGTGACACTGAAGACAGCCCTGACCCGTCGAGGCATGGACTCCTCTAGACCCCTGAAGGTGTGCTGTGGTATCTGGGACCAAGTCCTGGAAGTTGTGAGGTGGAGCCTCCATGGATCGGACTTGTTTGTTTAGCACATCCCACAGATGCTCGATTGGACTGAGATCTGGGGAATCTGGAGGCCAAGTCAACACCTCAAACTCGTTGTTGTGCTCCTCAAACCATTTTTGCTTTGTGTCAGGAGCATTATCCTGCTGAAAGAGGACACAGCCAGCAGGGAATACCGTTTCCATGAAAGGATGTACATGGTCTGCAACAATGCTTAGGTAGGTTGTACGTGTCAAAGTAACATCCACATGGATGGCAGGACCCAAGGTTTCCCAGCAGAACATTGCCCAAAGCATCACACTGCCTCCGCCACGTTCTTCCCATAGTGCATCCTGGTGCCATGTGTTCCCCAGGTAAACGACCTACACGCACCCGGCCATGTGATTCATCAGACCAGGCCACCTTCTTCCATTGCTCCGTGGTCCAGTTCTGATGCTCACGTGTCCACTGTTGGCTCTTTCGGCGGTGGACAGGGGTCAGCATGGGCACCCTGACTGGTCTGCAGCTCCATACGCAACAAACTGCGTGTATTCTGACACCTTTCTATCAGAACCAGCATTAACTTCTGGAGCAATTTGAGCTACAGTACCTTGTCTGTTGGATCGGACCACACGGGCCAGCCTTCGCTCCCCACGTGCATCAATGATCCTCGGCCGCCCATGACCCTGTCGCCGGTCCACCACTGTTCCTTCCTTGGAGCACTTTTGATAGATACTGACCACTGCAGACCGGGAACACCCCACAAGAGCTGCAGTTTTGGAGATGCTCTGATCCAGTCTCTAGCATCACAATTTGGCCCTTGTCAAACTCGCTCAAATCCTTACGCTCGCCCATTTTTCCTGCTTCTAACACATCAACTTTGAGGACAAAATGTTCACTTGCTGCCTAATATATCCACCCACTAACAGGTGCCGTGATGAAGAGATGATCAGTGTTATTCACTTCAGCCGTCATATATATATATACTCCATCCATGTCAGCCACAAAGTAGCTATTTGTAATAAACACAGAAGTCTAGATAGACTGTGTAAGTAATTGCGTCTGTGTGTGTATATATATCACAGTCCACATTCATTTGATTTGATTTAATTTGCATGTGAATGTGAATCTAAAGTAAAGTCTTAAAAACACTAATTAAAGTCACTGAAAGTGCAGAGACGGCAAAAAACCCTAAAGGCACTAAGTGTGTGTGTGTGTGTGTGTGATTGCTGATTCTGTTGCCAAAAAAAAAAAATATGAGAGAAAGAAAAGTGGAAAAAGAACTAAATAAAATGAAATTGAGTGGGTTGGAAAAATGGGAAGTTTAAAAAGGCAAACGGGGTTTTTAAGAGAATCTTTGATGTGTATCACTGGAGGACTGTGTGTGTGTGTGTGTGTGAGAGTGTGTGTGTTACTGTAAGTCGAAGCAGAAGGGCTCGTGGGCCGTGTGTGTGTTTGATGTGTGTGTGATGTGGTTTCGGGGGGGAAGGGAGCTGTGTGTGGCGTCAGTGGGACCCAAACGGAGCTCAGGAGTCTCCTTCCCTCCGATCGTGTGTGTGTGTGTGTGTGTGTGGATCGGGTACATGGACAATCACACCTCAGTCATGCATTACTGCTCATTTACAGTGAATCACTGCCAAATTTCTTCATCATTATTCATATATTTCATCTCTGGTTGTCGCTCTGCCATCTATCCAAGCTATGGAATAAAAAATAAATAAATAAAAAAGGTAATAGCGATTTTTTTTTTTACAATTCAGACTCTTTTTCTCACAATTGCAGGATTACATCTGACAATTCTGATTATTCTTCCCCTCATAATTCTGAGAACTTTTTCTCGCAATTCTGACCTTTTTCTCAAAATGTCAGAATTCTGAGATATAAACTCAGAACTGTGAGATCAAAAGTTAGATTTCTTTTTTACTCCGTGGCGGAAACAAGCTTCCATAGCCATCAACCACCGACATTTATGTGTTTTAGGAAGGCCCAGTTTTGTCTCTCTGGTTTGGCAGCTATTAAAAACATGTTTTTCGATCCTCGCTGGAAAGACAAATCACAAAATCACAATTGTTTCTCCTGTGAGAAAGAGCTCAGTAATCCTAAGATCTTAATATGAACTGAAATATTTATCATCATTTGTGTCTATTTCTATTTTTCCTATCAGAAACAACATTGGCACTCTTTTAAGTTTGTGTCCGATGATCCGTGAATCCGTCAGAAGTGTGTTTGATGTTCGATGTAATCGGATTCAGCGCTGGCTTCCTTTCTCACGACCCGACTTCCTCCCGTCAGATCCCTGGACTTATCAAATCTGACCATCTCCATTATCACATCATCTACACTCAGTGCTGACCGCAGCGCTGCAGATACTCATCGCACGTACAGGAGAAATTGCGACACAGACGTTCTGATCTGTCGGTCTCTTCTAATGATCAGACTCTCCAGTGAAATGCGTTGTTTTGTCTTGCTGTGTCACTAAAGTCCTGACTCGCTCAGATAAACCTGAGACACGTGTGAGCCGGACTTAGATTTATATATAGCAATTCTCAACTGCTTGATTGTTTATATCGTTACAAAATGTAAATATATTATTGTGACTATGAGACATGAGCCCAGCTAACCAAAACATGTACTGAGAATGTTTTTTGAACGTTCTTATTAAGTTACGAAAACTAATTGTACTCTGATCATTCAAAGTGTCCAGTTTTTAAAAATAATTTTTTAAAAATGTTTTTCTAATATTAAGAAAACATTCCATAGTATCATTCTGCAAACATTGTGGGAACGTTACTTTTGAATGTTCTCTGAACGTTCTGAAACGAGAAGTAAGTTATTAGATGAACATCCAACTGAAACATTTCAGAAATAAACCGTTACATGAATGATGTATAAATAATGTTTATTTATACTAATTCCTAATTAATTTTTTCAGTCATCTCACAATCTTCTGAGACACTTTTAATGTCCCAATATCTAAAAATATAAAATAGAACACATTTTTTAATACAATTTCCAGCAGAAATAGTGATTTATACCACGTTATAATAGCGATATACTGTATACTTATATTACATACTCATATAATTTGATTATACTCCTATAATATACTGTTAAAATTACTTATATTTTATTAATTTTGTCAGTGATCTCACACGCACAAGTTCTGAGACACTTTTACTGTCCCAATATCTCAAATTTAAAAATAGAATGGATTTTTAATAAAAAAAATTCCAGCAAAAATAACTATATTGTGACATATGCAGTTATCCAGCATTAAAATTACTTACATTTTGGTCCTGATTAATTTCGTCAGTGATGTCACAATAAAATGCGCAAGACATTCTCACTGTCCCAATCTCTAAAATTAAAAAATAGAACACATTTTTAATTTTAAAAATCCAGTAAAAATAACTATATTGTTATATACCGTGTTAAAATTACTTATATTTTGGTCCTAATTAATATCTCACAAAGGAACAGGCACATCATCTGAGACACTTTTACTGTCCCATAATCTTAAAATGTAAGAATAAAATGAATTTTTAATAAATGTCTTCAGCAGAAATAACTTTATTGTGATATATACTGTTATACAGCGTTAAAATTACTTATATTTTGGTTCTAATTAATTTCTTCAGCGATCTCACAAATAAAATGTGCAAATTTTTTTTGCTAAAGTTTTGTGAACATTATTAAAGACCAGATAACTTGAACAAACATTCGGTTAATGTTACCGGAAGAACGTTTGTTCATAACTTTGAGAGAACCTTGCCAGAACGTTCCCTGATAACTGGTGAAAATATTAAGATTTTACAAACAAAAACATGATTTTCCGTAAAGCTGCTTTGAAATGTGTATTTTTGAATGTGATGTATGAATAAAATTGACTTGACTTGAGATTTACAGGTGGATATCACAAATATAAAAACACATAAAGTGTGTGTGTGTGTGTGAGAGAGAGAGAGAGTGTGTGTGTGTGAGAGAGAGTGTGTGTTTGAGTGTGTGTGTGTGTGTGAGAGAGAGTGTGTGTTTGAGTGTGTGTGTGTGTGTGAGAGAGAGTGTGTGTGTTTGAGTGTGTGTGTGTGTGTGTGTTTGTGTTGGTTTGTACCTGTTGACTGCAGGTACAGTGTGAGGGAGTTTAGGGAGTGTTTCTCGCTCCTTCGCTCTCAAAGCTCAAGGTCTTTATGTCGTTATGAGTCGAGCGTGAACCTAAAACGCTCTTAATTCATGCTCCTGATCTTATTGTGATTGATTCAGTAATGCATGTTTTTCTGAAGAAAAGAAAAAAGTCATACAACTAAAATCAAACTACATGTTTTCATGTATAAAGTACAGCAGGACGACCTATTAAATGAACTTCCCTTTATTAAATTAGTATCACAGTATCTGACCAGGATGTGGCTGAAAATCAAGTTATGAAGACAAAAATAACATGCACTGATGAATCATTCACCGGAACATGAATTAAGAGAGTAAATAAAGTTTTGATCTCATGAACTAAAGGTTCATTTCCAATAACAGGCACGAGAGAACGAGTGGAATATGATGTTTCGCTCATAGTATGTTTTACAATAAGAACAAATCAATCCAGGACAAAACCAAATGAAAACTTCTAGTTAAGATAAGGTATGCCA
>RJVU01057277.1:659095-701985 GCA_003731715.1 Anabarilius grahami
TATAACTCGCAATTCTGACTTTATAACTTATAATTTTGACTTTATAACTCGCAATTCTGACTTTATAACTCACAATTTTGACTTTATAACTCGCAATTCTGACTTTATAACTCGCAATTCTGACTTTAAAACTCGCAATTCTGACTTTATAACTTATAATTTTGACTTTATAACTCGCAATTCTGACTTTATAACTTATAATTCTGACTTTATATCTCACAATTCTGACTTTATAACTCACAATTCTGACTTTATAACTCGCAATTCTGACTTTATAACTTATAATTTTGACTTTATAACTCGCAATTCTGACTTTATAACTCACAATTCTGACTTTATAACTCACAATTTTCACTTTATAACTCACAATTCTGACTTTATATCTCGCAATTCTGACTTTATAACTCGCAATTCTGACTTTATAACTCACAATTCTGACTTTATAACTCACAATTTTCACTTTATAACTCACAATTCTGACTTTATAACTCACAATTCTGACTTTATAACTCGCAATTCTGACTTTATAACTCACAATTCTGACTTTATAACTCACAATTCTGACTTTATAACTCGCAATTCTGACTTTATAACTTATAATTTTGACTTTATAACTCGCAATTCTGACTTTATAACTCACAATTTTGACTTTATAACTCGCAATTCTGACTTTATAACTCACAATTCAGATTTTATAACTCACAATTCTGACTTTATAACTCACAATTCTGACTTTATATCTCGCAATTTCGAGAAAAAAAAAGTCAGAATTGTGAGATAAAATTCGCAATTACCTTTTTTTATTTTTTACTTCATGACGGAAACAAGCTTCCATACTGAAAGGTTCTTTGGGGAACTAAAAATGGTTCTTCTACAGCATTGATGCAAAAAAAACTAAACTTTTTAAATCTTTATTTTTAAGAGGATGATGTTGATAATTAATGTGATTCTCTACACCTGTGTGAACTTGAGGAGAGATGACTTTATAATCACCTGATTCAAACACAGACTGAAGCTTGATTAGATGACACTTTGATAGTTTGTTAACTGGCATATTTAAAAGTCGTATTATACTAGTGTTCGTAAACTGACCATTGGTGGAACACGAATGCAGCTGAAATCTCAAAAACCATCTTACTTTATTTTTGTGCATCAACAGCTAATAGAAGAATTAAGGAAGCAAGTTTATAAAGGGTAGGAGACATCTCTCACCTATACATGAACACACACAGTGCGAGTGTGTTTGTGTATGTGAGGTGACAGGGTCGCCTTTAACCCGTTAGCGCTGGGGATCACACACGGGTGTGAGCTTGACAAAACTGACACTTATGCCGCATTTAAATGAGGAACTTCTCTAACCACACACATGTACTCAAATACACACTGTTCTGTGTGCAAGTCGAACAAAACCTCTTCAAATCATCTGTAATGCTACAACCGTTAAGATACACAATTGCACATTCGCACTTCTTCACCTTTTCTAAACGCATTGGAGCTCATTGCTGAGAACGAGTGTCTCGCATTCGTGAGCATCTACACGCAATCTACGAACAATAAACAGGCCTCAATCTGAAGATGTTCAGTGTAGTTCTCACTTGATAAGGAACTGTTACTATAGGCCCAAACAGAGCAATATTTCTTCAACACTCTAAAAAATGCTGGGTTGTTTTAACCCATGTTTGGGTCAAATATGAACAAACCCAACCACTGGTTTAAATTTTTTAATTCAATTTTGTGTTTATCTATATTTGACCCAAGCATTTTTTAGAGTGCACAGCAGTGTTCTTCAAGGACACATTAATACAAAAATGTAATGCGTTAAATCATGCATATTTAATTAAAATCAAATTTAAATAAGATCTGAATACACTGCTGGGTTAAAAACAACCCAAGTTGGGTTGAAAATGGACAAACCCAGCGATTCGGTTAAATGTTAGGTTTTATTTAACTCAACTATTGTTTAAAAATTACTATTAAAATGAACCCAAAATATGTTGGAAATTAAAAATCAGACACATAATTACTAGAGGCAACAATAATAATTATTAATAATTAAAAAAAACATTTATTAATAAGCAATTTAATAAATGCTTATTGTTTAATTATTATTCATTAAACTTATTGTAAATGTAAATTAAACATATTAATAAATGTTAATTTTGGGTTCATTTTAAGAATCATTTTTAAACAATAGTTGAGTAAATAAAACTACCAAACAGGTTGAGCAAACATTACTAGAAGCAACAATAATAATCAAAAGGTGAACATTTATTAATAAGCAATTTAATAAATGCTTATTGTTTCCTTATTATTAATTAAACTTACTATAAATGTTAATTAAACATATTAATAAATGTTAATTTTGGGTTCATTTTAAGAGTCATTTTTAAACAATACTTGAGTTAAATAAAACTACCAAACAGATTGAGCAAACATTTAACCCAACCTCTGGGTTAAAACAACCCAATCGCTGGATTTGTCCAATTTTAACCCAACTTGGGTTGTTTTTAACCCAGCATTTTGCATACTAAGAATGACATAAATCATAAAAAGTCATTTCAAAGTCTTCTCAATAGCCTATTATATAAAATAATATTTAGATTAAATAAAATCTCGATGTTCTTATTAAAAATCGTGTAATTTAACTGACAAATAAAAATCGAAACAATGTTTCAAAACACGAGGATATTAACCCTGTGAGGAAGTGCAACACATAGTGCAGCTGAATGTTGTAAAAGTCCATGAAAATGTGATGCTGAGGAGTGCAGAAATGATGCAAAGCGGACCGCAAGTTCTGCAAACCAAGACAAATAAACGTATTAAAGTAAAGCAATAGTTTGGGAAGCAAGTTAGCTGTTTAGTCGCTAATCCAGTTGCAGACTGCAGAAATAAACCTGGACATTTTACAAACTTCTCAAGGAAACTGTGTTCAGTTCAGCACCGACCTTGGTTCCTCCGCGGGTTCGCCTGTTTCCTCCGTTTTCCTCGGCTCCTCTCTGCCATGTCGTCGCCGTGTTTGCCCGGGGATCGCGCGCACGGATCGGTTGGATAAATGACTGAGGTGTCGCTCCGCATCGCTCGCGCCCTACAGCGCGTGACTGCAGTAGCGCTCAAACCCGCGTCGCGATCAGCAGCGGCTTTGGTGATGTCATCGGAGGCAGGTCTGGTGTCAGCCCGTGTCAGTGAAGTGTGTGTTGTAAGAAAAGAGAAATTGTGTACAAGAAAGTGTGTCAGCTCCTACTTTTTTTGTTTTATTTAATGTTTATGTCTTGTTTTTCTGGTCCGTTAAATCCTGTCATGCTGTGGAGATTATATATATATATATGATGACATAAACTATACAATATGGAGATTGTAAATAATTTCACCAGCTTTGTTTTGACACTAAAGTGATTTGGTTAATAAATAAGTAACGTTAGTCGCCATTTTGAAATCAATTCATTATGCGTGCGAAAAATCTGACCTAATAAAATATAACGAATATTTGATTTGAAAATCGTCTTAACAAATTTATGTTAGCAAAAGTTTTACATTTTTTTAATCGATTTTACCTGTAAAAAAAAAAATTAAACGTTTTATTATGAGCGAATCNCCTGTTGATCGCTGTAGGAAGTTTTGCATTGTCACCTCTTTTGTGCGAGTAATTGAACGGTAATCTGTTTAGCAACTGAAAAAGAAAAACATCAGAAAACTCAAACACACCGTTTTAGGACCCCTACCTTGGCATTCACACGCACCAACCCCCACCTGAACGCGCAGCGGTGCCAGAGCGCGCACTGTCATGATAATGCCCGCGCAATACTTCCTGAGGTGCGCGAGGCTTGATCCCTAAAAGCTTCGAAATAAATTACTTTTTCCTCCTTTAAATTATGTTAATGGTAAGTGCTTTCTATTTGATGATAGCGATTCTTCCGCTTGCTTATTATTTGCTTCATTCATATTATTATTAATATGTAATTTTGTTGTCTTGCGTTAGCCAACAATTTAAAATTATTATCAAAAATAACACGCCACCTGTGATATATTACATTATTTTCTGCTATTTAAAAACTATCGATTATATTCGTGTTGTTTTGATTCATGTCTATTTTCCTGGCTCGCGCCTGAGGGAAAAAGCGCGGCAAGGCAAACTTGATGGATTCTGAGGGGAAAATATCTTTTATCTTAATCGTTGTTTTTACAACAGCGGAAAAAAAACTTTTCTTACAGACATTACAGGAAAACCCACAGATTTTACCACAGAGTGACCGAGATTTAAAAGAAAAACGGTTTGTATAGTTTTCTTGGATATTTTGATTAGCATAAACGTCGTAAATTAGCCCTCATCCATGACGTGATCTGTATTTTCTTTTTAATCCGGGTTTTTTTTTTGCAGTTATTCTACATAATATGACAACAGGATGTGTTTACAGCTCTTATAAAAATACTGTACCACAGTACAGACATCAGATGAAACTGTACTTTAATTTCCGCATGATTACCATATTACTTAGTAATCTTAAAACTAACACTGTATTATGGTACCTTTTAATACTGGATCCTGTGCGAATATGCATTTTAAAATGCTAAGCTTGTGTTTGTTGTTTCTAATGGACATTTGTTTTTTAGGGACATAAAGCAGAGGGTTTCAAGCCAGAGAAAAGGAGAAGGGATGAGAGGTCACAGTCCTTTTGTCCAGGAGAGGAAAGGAGATGGAACGGGTCATAAACCTACACCCTGCTGTGGATGTAAAGACACAAAGAAAGCCTCATTCACCTCTGCCCCTGTAGATGATAGTAAGAAAGTGTTATTTACATTAATGTTATAAACGTTGTCTCTTTATGTGCAGACAAAGAGTGCAGTTTGCTGTGTGCAGCGAGCCTAAAAACAGCCGGTAAGTGCAAGAATCTGGGCACCAAATGGTCTCAAACACCTCGTACGCACTGAGGGACGCCCTAGGGTGGGGTGTCCCGTGGGGTTTCCAGGGTGCAGGAGTCTGGCAGGGGTTCAGAGAGGGAGCAAAGGGAGGAGTCTTCTTTAACAGCATATTAAACAGGAGTTAATTATATGCCAACCTTTGTGACAAAGAGAATAAAAAGCCTCGACTTGAATGGCGAACCAAGAAAAGAAAAGTCATTATGCTGGTTTCACTTCTTTGCATGTGAAAACCTCAGCGCTTATTTTGCCATTTCCATTTGTATCAGCAACCTCAGCTCAGTAGATTGTGGCTTAAGTAGATCTGCTAAACCTCGGCACTCTCTTTTTAGAAAGCTACATCTTAAACAACTAGTACATTTGCTATATATATTGGTTATTGAGAGCATATGTAAGGGTTTGCATTGATCTTTGTTGTGTCGGAGTTCATAGACATCACAAAATAAACATACATTTTTGTTTAATGATTTTAAATTGGATGCAATCACAAACTAGACCTTTTTTTGCAGGTTTGAAAAATGACAGCACTCCTCAACAAGCCACACGATTTGAGTAATCGTTCATGTTCGGAGCACAGACAGCGCGGGACGGGTTCAGTACTTGAGGTAACCCGAAGTATGAGCAAAAGTAAAGGGATACTTGCCTGAGCAAAAACCACTAATGATGAAGGAGGGCAAGATGAGAGATGGCTAACGGTGGACAAGTCACGAAAATGAGGATGGGAGTAAGGTAAAAGAGGACCGGCCAGTTATGTAGCAAAAAACAGATGGGAGAATTGAGTCAGCGGAGTTGGCGATGGCAGTCGAGGGCAGGTCTTCATTGGTTACACGCCGCACACAGTATTAGATCCGTGGGGCCGAATCAGGGTACCAGGGACTGAGAGCCACAGCATTATACACTCAAACACACACACTGGCATGTAGTCCAGGAAAATCTTTCTTTTGATCTTATAATCAGGGACAGGGAAAGGCCAAGTATGGAGAGGATTAGCTTTGTCGCAGAGATTTCAGTATGAGTGAGCAAAAATGTTCTCTTTGTAACTAAAGGAGGAGGGATCTAATGTGCCAGTGTAACACAAACCCTGTGTGTGGCTCTCAAGACTTAACAAAGATCGTGAGCTGTAGTGCTGCCGCCATCTAGAGGACATCTGAAGGATTAGTTCGCTTCAGAATTTAAATTTCCTGATAATTTACTCATCCAAGATGTTCTTTCTTCAATCGAAAAGATGTAAATTCTTCTCCATATAGTGGACTTCACTGGGGTTCAACGGGTTGAAGGTCCAAATGTCAGTTTCAGTGCAGCTTCAAAGAGCTCTACATGATCCCAGACGAGGAATAAGAGTCTTATCTAGAGCAGGGATTCCCAAAGTGTGGATCGTTTGTAACTTCATTGCAATTTAATTCAATGTACCGTCGTTCTAATTTACATAACCGTTGTGTTATGATGATGATGATGCTAGCTCCACGGTCATTTAATAGGCCTAGCCTATTGCTGCAATGTTTCTTTTACGCGGCTGAAAATAACCGTGCTTTCTGTTACTGAGCCTGTGTCTGTCACTCGTCCTCTTAAAAGTGGAAGCTTGTGCGTAGCTTTGTTGCATTATATTGAAACTTTGTTGATGTTGTTATTGTCATGCCTGTTCTGGTTATTTGCGCATGATTAAACATCTTTATATGGCGATAAAACAAAGCTTTGTTGCGTTTTTTTTTGAAGTGGGGGTTGGGGGTGCGCCAACCCGGTTGGGAGATAGAAGGGGGTGTGCAGGAAAAAAATTTGGGGACCGCTGATCTAGAGAAACCATCGGCCATTTTCTAAAAAAAAAATTAATTTATATACTTTTTAACCACAAATGCTCATCTTGCACTGCTCTGTGATGCTCCACGCATTACGTAATCCTGTTGGAAAGGTCACGTGTGACGTAGGAGGAAGTACCGATCTAGTGTTTACAAAGTGAACGTGCAAAGACTAAGTCAAACGGCCTTTACAAAAAAAGGTAAAACAATGATGTCAGATGATTTTGAAGTTGGAGGAGAAAAATAGTTTTTCGCCCTACCGCGGTACTTCGCATAACCTGATGTTGCTGAATTCAACATGTTCCTGGTCAACATTTTTGTTGATCCTGGAACAACATTCAAATCAACCAATCAGATTTGAGGGACAACTTTACAGATTATGCTTTACAGTTTAGGCTTAAAATCATAAATTGGTGCTTCTACATCAGTGTTATTTGTCTATCATTTCCCTCTGATTTTTGGGATAACTTATGGGTAGGGTTAGGTTTAGGGGTAGGAATAGGGTTAAGACTAAATTTTCAGACTAGAATGTTGTTCCAGGATCAACAAAATATGTTGACCCAGGAACGCATCTAACTCAGCATTATCAGGACGTGCGCGGTACTTCCGCATGACCTTTCCAACATGATTACGTAATGCGTGGCACATCGTAGAGCAGTGCAAGATGAGCATTTGTGGTTAAAAAGTATATAATTTATATTTTTTTTAGAAAATGTCAGATGGTTTCTCTAGATAAGACTCTTATTCCTCATCTGGGATCATGTAGAGCTCTTTGAAGCTGCACTGAAACTGACATTTGGACCTTCAACCCGTTGAACCCCAGTGAAGTCCACTATATGAAGAAAATCCTGGAATGTTTTCCTCAAAAACCTTCATTTCTTTTCAACTGAAGAAAGAAAGACATGAACATCTTGGATGACATGGAGGAGAGTGAATTATCAGGAAATTTTAATTCTGAAGTGAACTAATCCTGAAGCATTTAAAAAGCACTCAAGTGTGTCATGTTGTTGTCCAATATTTTCAGTGTTTTCCAGAGTGGTACATGGATAAGAACAAAGAAACATTATAGTACAACACATCATCTTCTTCCATCACAGGCTCTGTTTATTTATAAACTGGTATAATATAGTACCTTTGTACAAAAATGTAGAAAATGGTACACAAAAATATCACTTAGTTTCCTTGTAAATAGATGAGATAAATGCTAATATCATAAATCTGTTACTACTTTATGAACTTTTGCCAGCAAAAAGGTTTGAGTGAACTGTGACAGATATAAAAACACACAGAAAAGCAAAAACCACAAAATGTTTTTTTTTTCTTTAAAAAAAAAGAGGAAACATTCTTTATCACAGCAATATGGAAGCACATGATGGTGTTTCTCGCAAGTATCAAGTGTGGCCTCGTCTCAGTGCCAGTCGTCTTTGGTATGCCCACAGAAAGTGGAAACACTGGGATTTTTAAAGGGTTGTGTCCGTACCGCACCCCTCGATAACATTTAAATGATAAAAAGATACTTAAAATGAGTTAGGCACAATGTAGACAAAGTGTTGAAATAACAGAGGACTTAAAACCAAAAGCTTGACAAACATCAAGTACCTGCACTGTAACTTTCATACTATGTGGAAACTTTAATATAAATTCATCACTTCTCCTCAGCTCAGTGCTGTTGTCAGTGCAATGCATATGCATGCTAGCTTGGGTTATGTGGCGCAGCGCAGACTAAGAGAAACGTTACAAAAAAACACAACTCAGTGCCGTTACCCTTTAACGTATCTGTCTGAAAGCAGACTAGTCAAACAATCAGAAAACAAACACTACAACTTTGAATGAATATTATGATTCAAAGCCACTTGTCTAGACCTAGAGCGATAATTGACAAGGCTTTAAAATACTGTTCTGTAATCTGCCATTATGACAGTAAGCAATGAGTTTTAATGAGAAAACCCTTTCTTTTAAGCCCAAAGTATACTTTTTTGTGTGTGTATGTTACGCTCATGTGCACAGTGCATATAACGCAAATTTTGTCATCATCATAGCCCCTTTTTTCTATCCACACGTAGTCTGCGCGCTTAGCTCGCGCATGTGCCTTGAATTTTTTTGCACTAATTAGTCCATAAGGTGGCACTGGCATGGCCTTTTCATGGTTGAAAAAGAAATGGACGGAACAACAAACTCCAGAAGACGGAAAAACAATAAACTCCAGCTTGTGTGAGGGAGTTCAGAGATACACAGAACTCTAGTTTAAAAGAGTACAAAGACGTTTTTTATTGCTCAAAACTTCTGGAAAGAAATAGCGCAGACAAAATGAATCTTTCGACCACCTGTGTTCATGCTCACTGTCTATGCATTGGACTGTACTCATACGCTAGGTGTTTGTGTCAAGCTGAAGTATACTTTGGGCTTCATACTGTGTTTATCTATCCATCCATGTATCTTGTTTTCTCCAACTTGTCGTACCTGTGAGGAATCAAAGATAAGAGGCCACAGTGGTCAAAGGCACTTGAGTCCTGTCTTTACCAATACTTTTAGAGAATGTGCCTACTAGCTTCTTCCTTTACACATTCACTCACTTTGTATTTCAGTCTTCTTATGTAGTGACTTTTTTGCCAGTCCAAGTCCAGATATGTATCAATAAGTAAATTTTCTTTGATTCTATCTTTCCACCAATTACAGTCCAAAGCTCATATTTACATTTTAAACAAAGACTTCCATCTTAACAGTCTCACAGTAGTGACTGGAATGCCCCTTGAGTAATAATAGTCATTAGGCCTCTGTGGTAATGTTTAGCAACATATTTCACACACAAAACTCTTACGCAAAATCTGCGAGATCCCATGTAGGACACCAGCAGAACCATCAGTACGTGGCGTGCAAACAAGAAGAGGGACGTTCAGAGGAACCTTTAGTGTTGTGAGGGCAATAGTGTCTGAGTCCACGTGCTCACTTTGGCCCAATTATATGTAGAAACACTTTAAGATAACGTGTTCAAGTACTTGTTCTCCCCGGCTAGGGACGTCAACATTGAGGTCATGTCCCCGATTGCCATATTAGAGAGGCCACTTGGAAGGGTGATGGAGGTTTGGGGTGTGGTGAGACGGGAGGAGGTCTGAGAGGAGCACTGGTGGTGTCCCAGTGGTGGGTTTATTGGACTGTAAGATGAAGGCTCTGGGTCATCGATGATGGAAGCAAAGTCAATCTGAGCATTCTCCAAGTCCAGGTTTTCTAAGGCATTGGACATGGGTGCAGGGTCCGAGTAGGCCATCGATGTGGGTTTGGTACTAGGGTCTATCCCTGTCAGGTGTTGCTGGGCCAGACATGGACCATCCTGAGTCTTCTCTATGTCATGGTGCATGTGTATCTGGCCTGTGTAATACATGGGATTATTGTTATTTGTGAAGTTTTCTGAATGCTGCTGCTGCTGTTGAACCGGTGGGAGCCGCACTACTCTTCTGGGACTGGTGGTGGAATGGACCGGGCTGAGGTGAGGTGGGCTGCCCAGGTAAGCCCCACCTGCCTGCTGGGAGAGGCTGTTCTGGCGACTCAGAGGCTTCCGTCCCTGAGGTGGTCGTGGCACCATGTCCGGCCCGTAGCAGGAGCCCTGCATCCCAGCTGTATGCTCCTTGACAGAGCCGGGAACTCGATTTTGTGGTGGGCTCATCAAGTTCTGATTCGGGAAGCCTTGATAAGTGTTACCGGGGTAAAGGTTCTGGTTAGCTTGTTGATGCTGTGGGCTGTGCTGCAGCATCGCCGTTGGTCCTCCCATGTCTATGCCTTCAGGCTTTCCGGAGAGACCATCGACTACCCTCTGCTCCTGCTGCTGTTCCCATAGGAGAGCCTGCTGTGACTGCACGTAGTTCCTCACCATCATCTCTTTCATTTGATGCATTGGTGTCTGCGACCTGCGGCTCTCCGCCAACGCAAGATTTATTCCTCCACTGTTCGGGAATGATGCCGCCTGGCTTTGCTGCGGAAGTCCGGCTTGTGTTCCGATCTGGCCATGATGGAAGTCACAGCTGGCATTGGAGGACCTTCCCACGAGCCCTTGGCTTTGCGGTGGATATCCCTGCATATTCGTATTATGCCGATGCTGGTGTAGAGGTTTGGTGTTCTGGCAGGAACTGGATCCTCCCATGGACGGATGGAACTGTTCAGGTTTTACAGTAACTCTTTGATGGCCAGGGTCAGATGCAGGGTCGTATACGCCCTGTTGAAGGTAGTGCTGTCCTTGCATGCCTGCACCCTGATACTGCATGCCGGTCTGAGGGCTGTGGAGCTGGTTGGTCTGTCCCCAGGGCCCTGAACCTTCGCCTTGACTAGGATAGTGTGGGCCAGATGGGCTGAGTTGACAGGTGCTCATGCCATACTCAGCTTGCTGTAGAAGATTGTTCGCAATGTCAGCCTGACCCATCACCCCGGTTGCGCAGATCTCCTCACTCTGGCCCTGGTACGGACCTTGCATTTGAGACTGGTATACTTGATCCATGCAGCCCAAGCCTTCTTGTCCAGGAGACAGTTGACTTGCATTGTGAAGGTGGTGATGAGTTTGCTGGTAGCCCATGTAAGCTCTGTCTCCACCCTGGATCAAGTTGCCCTGCTCTCTGCCTTCGGTGTTCCCGTGAGGTTCCATGGCCATGGCCTCCATCATGACATTTTCAGTGATGCTCGGTGGACGAGGTGAGTACATGTGCCTGCTGAGAGCGGCGTCAGACCCGCACTGCTGCAGCGCATTGCGGCGACTCATGAGGGACACGTTGCTCAGGCTATTAAAGCGTTGCACTTTGGGTAAACTCTGCGGGTCAGCCCCTGAGCGCACTGGATCACTGGCACGTCTCGTGTTGTTGCCGGGTGCCTGATGCGGATAGATCACTCCCGTGCCATATTCGGCATTAGCACTGTGCCTCCTAATGCCAACTTGCTGCAGAAATGGAGGAAGAGGCTGGCCATGGCATTCCCTCAAAAATCCCACATGTCTGCCGGGGGTGCCAGGTTGGTCCATGTTGGGTAGTGGGGTGGGCGGTGGACCGCCTGTTGCCGCTGCATATTTAGCCTTCAGACTATACTGCTGAGCAGGAGTGAGACTCGGAAGACCTGGCAATCCGCCAGCGTTATGGCACGACCCGCTTCTTTGGCTGTTCTGAGGAGACAGTGGGTCACCGGGCACATCGGTCCCCATCACAGACTGGCAGTGACCCACCTGGGACACTTCACTGGAGCGTCGGCTTGACAGGTAGGGTGAGACCATGGAGGAACGGCGGCTCACTGTGTAGGCAGAGCTGAGGCTGCTGGTGCCGCTGCCGCGCCGATCGTTCGGTGGGCAGGACATTCCCATTCCGCTAACTCCGCCCAGATCAGGGGCAGAAAGCTCCATTACCCGCCGGTTGGAGAGCAAGGGTGAGGGCGCACACATGCCCATCATCTCTCCTGCTGTTGAAAGGAGCAGAGAATGAAGCAGAGTTAGCATGATAATTAATCAATGGCAGAATTTCTGGAAAAGCACGAGGCTAGCAATTACTATTAATACAATTACTATAACATGACAACCTTAAATGCATAAAATGCCAAATGAATAAATGTAAATTGTAATTGTAAATGTAAAGTTCTGATGACCTAGCACAATAAAAGTTAAAAATAATAATAAATTTACTGCAATAATAATTTGTAGTGTTTGTACATTTTTGTTGTGGTTAGTTTTTATCATTCAACAACAATTTTTTATAAATTAATTGCAATAATGAATTGCGATCAGCATCAATTTTTGCAGTTTTTATTTAGTCATAGTCATATTTGTTTTAGTCATTTAGTCTTTTTTTTAAATATCCTGTCAAATTCTGAGTATGGGTCACCATACTTGGCCACATGTCACTTCACTTCACTTCACTTCACTTCAAGTCTTATTCATTCATTTTAGTCAGTTTTCATTTTTGCATTAATTTTAGTTGATGAAAATAACATTTTACACGTAATTGTGTTAGTGTGTGCAGGTTGTAATATTGTTTATGTTGTGCATTTATATGATTACTTTTGTATGTATAGCATGCATTTGGATGAGTTCATTAACCTGCTAGCATCATCATTATGCACATTTTCGTAATGGTTGAGGAAAACAAAATACCATTTTTCAACAGATTAACACTGACTGCAATCAAAAAACAAACGTGCTTGATTTGCTTTGTCTTTCACCTGAGAGAGCCGGTAGTTTGTTTCCTCCGCTCCGCCCAGGTGGCGTTGGTCGGCGAATTTGCTTCAGTTTGTCAATCTTCAGGTTCTCCAACCTCTTCAATGCCTGCACGGACATGCACATCCCCCCCGACCCCACGCCACCGCTGGACTCGGCCACACCAGTGTTCCCGTTCTCCTCTTGTGTGGTCAGGTCCTCGAGACTGCCCGCTGCATTAAGGTTCATCTCCACACCGCTGTCGTTGTTGTTGGCGCTCCCCAGTGGAGAACGTTCGCTACTACAGGACGACTGGCCACCAGGGCTTGGCTGAGATTTCTAGAGGAATGAGAGAGAAATGATTCACTTGACTATCCATTACAATGAGCATTGAACTAAAGTTAAAAATGGTGAATCAATGTTCTTGTCTTACCAGTGTGGTTTCCGGAGCAAGTAATTTGCAGTCCTCTCTGCTTCTCTCCTCTTTTTCTATCAGAAGTTCAGAGCTTTGACCTGCAGGGGTCAGACCTGGAGGACGTGGACCGGTGTCTCCGCGGTGCTTTTTAGTGATGTGAGCCTCAGGTCCGTGAACCGTCTTCACATGCTTCCTCAGAGAGCTCGGGTCTGTGTAGCGCTTTGTACAGCCGGGAATCTTACAAACGTACGGTTTCTAAAGGCCAGAGAGAGGAGAGCATGGTTGGCATGTAAACAAAAGTTTGGAAACAAAACACATTTGTGAACTACTGGTTAATTGATTTTAGCATTTCTCCTCCAGCTTGGCATGAATTTAAGAAAGAATGTCAGGTTAGACTATTAAATGTATTGAGGCATTTTTCTACTGCTGTATTTATATCATGAAAAGTGTTACACAAATACTTTGAAATTAAAAAGAAATGCTGTTTGAAAGTGCCTTTAAACTGATGCAACCAATTAAAAGATTTATAGATGAACTTCAAAAGTTGTATCGAAGTGCAAGTACATTGTAAAATACAAAAAAGCAAATTAACCAGCAGATAAACGTGTAATTTAGTCAAATTTTTTGTTCTTTGACAAAAAATAAATTTTTAATAACACATTGGTGCAATAATAAATTGCAATCAATGTAAATTTTTTTGTTTCAGTGAGTTTATGTCTTACAAAAAATTAATTGCAATAATTTTTAATTGATTGCAATAAGGATTTTTATATAAATTAATTGCAATAATAAATTGCGATCAGTGTTTGTAAAATGTTTTGGTCCGTTTTTGTCTTACAACAAAATAATTGGAATAAAGTTTTTAAAATACATTAATGCAATAATAAATTGCAATCAGTGTTTGTATAGTTTCTTGTTTTAGTTTATGTCTGACAACAAATGAATTGCAATAATTTGAACCGCATGTTCATTATAAATGAAAAAATGCAACACACAACCACCATGACGTATATATACTGCATGTCTTATCATGTGTACCTCATTGGAGTGTGTTCTGTTCTGGTGCTTGGCTCGGTCTGACGCGTTGGAGAAAGCCTTGTTGCAGCCCTCGTGTTCACACACATACGGTTTCTCGCCGGTGTGCGAGCGCAGATGAGTCTTCAGGTTCTCCAGACGCGAGTACGCTTTATTACAGCCTTCGAACTGATGCACACGAACATAAACATTTATATTCAGTTGTTTTCAAGAGAGTTCAAACAAAAGCCATCGAACAGAGATGTAACTCACAGTGCACTTGTGAGGTTTCTCGCCGGTGTGTCTGCGCATGTGGACCACCAGCATGTACTGTGCTTTGAAGGGCCTCTGCTCTCGAGAGCAGTCCTTCCAGTGACACACGAACTCCTTCTTCTCCCCGTGGATGTGCTCGTTATTGATGTGCTGTGCAAGAGAAAGGGAAATCATGACAAAAGAAAAGGGATGCTTGACGGAACACCTGGTGCACGTGTTATTTATATACTATTATAGTACTTATTAATATTTTGAATTAGCAGAATTTAAATTTATTTGTATTTTTATGTGATTTTATTTAACACTTTACAATAAAATCCCATTAGTTAACATTGAGCAATTCATTTGTTACAGTATTTAGTAATCTTTGTTAATTATAGCTTGTCAAATTTGCCCCTATTTGGGTGTGAGCAAAAACAAGCCATTTTTGTGTGTGTCCCTTTAAATGCAAATGAGGCCCCCTATCCAGAAGAGGGCGGAGCTTTAACAGCTCAACAACAACAAAGCTGGAGAATCTCACGCAGCCAAAATGACGACGGTGTTCAGCCTTACATTGTTCAAACCGGAGTCGACACTGATGGAGAGACTCAGGAAGAAGTTACAACTTTTAGAATGAAACTGGACGTTTCTGAATGGTTAGTGGATACATTTTTGTAGTTGCTGTGGAATTGATTCAACCAGCCGTTTGTTGTAGCGATTTCTGTAAAATAAAATATCTCTCTTTGCATTGAACTTTGAGCGTCGTAACTTTGCAGATGTTGTTTATGCTCAAACAGCAACATTACACACTAACTAAAATTAAAAAAGTGAAATCATAATCAAACACCCCTTTGACTAGGATTAATAAATGCTTTTCACTCTTCATGTTAACTAATGTAGTTAATGTTAAACCTTATTGTAAAGTGTTACTATTTTTAATATATTTCTATTTAGCTTTATTATTTATCAACACTGCCTGTGTGATTTTTCGATCTGAACGGAACAAGATTTCAGAGCTTCAGAGGAAGGGGAAATTGATTTTCTTTCTGTTAATCACACATATCTTTCATTACTGACTTGCAATATAGCATACAAGTCATGTGGACTGCTGTTATGGTGCTTTCATGGCTTTTCTTCCTTTTTGGAGCTTGTCAGACAAAGACAAAATGTGAAACAAAATGTGAAAAAAAGTAGTAACACATTGGTCTGGAACGACAGGTGAGTAAATAACTCTTAAATCTTTCTTACATGCACGAGTTGTTCCTGAGTGTCGAACTCTTTGCTGCAGCTTTCCCAGTGGCAGTTGGTCTCATAAATGGCCTCTGGTTCAGGTTTCTCCTCTTTATCCAGATCATCTCTACCTTCTAATAGACCCAGGAGAGGATCCTGTGAAACACAACGCATGAGCCGAACAGTGAGCCTCATGTCGGAATCACATAAACATCCACGAGTATATACAGCCTAACTTCTGGAGGATGTGAACAGCTCCGAGTTTGAACACGACGTAAAGTATTTTCCGATTATTCCGAACATTACCTGGGTTCCAGTGGAGGACGGACTCGCCACGTCCCCCTCCGAATGCTCCTCCAGGCTCTTGATGTTAATGCTGTCCATCACGCTTCCCAGAACCGGTTCTGTCTTCAGCTGAGGACACACAGCAGGGTTATTAAACTAACACTGAAACATTTTCATGAACCGATTTCACTGCATAAAGCGCTATAGAAATAAAGGTGACGTGACTTAACAACTGACATAAAGCAAAAATAAAATATAAATATTCGATGAAAAACTTAAATAAGTTCAAGTTGAAGTACTAAAATTAATACAAATTAAAGCTAAATATAAAAAATGATAACACTTTACAATAAGGATCCATTTGTTAATATTCATGTTAATTTCCTATTCAATAAAACTCATTCAGTTCATTGCCAGGGCAACATTTCTGATTTTTTGTTTATAAATAAAAACTAAAACTGAAATAAGAATAAATTAAACCTAAATAGTAATATAAAAAAAAAACTAATAAAAATGACGCATACACATAAAATTAAAAGCTAATTCAAAATATTGGTAACACTTTTCAATTAGGTCTCGTTAACATTAGTTAATGCATAAACTAAAAATGAGCGATATAAATCAAATAAAAACTACAACTGAAATAAGAATAAATTAAACCTAAATAGTAATATAAAAAAAAATAAAAGTAATAAAAATTACTAAAAAAATTTACTAAAATATAAAAGCTCATTTAAAATATTAATAAAAATGGTAACATGTTACAATATGGGACATTACTTAGTGGAAAATCATTCTAAAGCATTTATTAATCTTAGTTAATATTAAATTTCAACATTTAATAATACATTATAAAATCAAAAGTTGTGTCTTTTAATATGATTTAAAGAACCTGAACTAACAATCAAGAGTTGTGCTTTTATTAACTCTCATTAAGATTAATAAACACGACAACAAATGTATTGCGCACTGTTAGATAATGCATTAACTAAAGAGATCTTAAAGTAATGCACTGACACACACAACACTGACAGTGACGGACGGGACGGCTCTCACATGTGTGTGTTTCGGAGGGCCGTGAAGTCTGGGGTTGTGCGGAGGCAGGCGAGGTGGAGGCCCGTGGCATGATGGAGAGCTGTACATGTTCCCCTGAGTTCTGGATGGGTAGTTCATGGAGCTGGAGAATCCCAAAGATGGACTGAAATCATAAGGAACACAGGAAATGGATCAGGTTGTAAATGAAGCCGAGGTTCCTGAGAATCAAGTTAATGTTATTGGATTGCAGACTCTAGAGGCGCTGTAACGCAGATCTTCACCTCATGGTGCCCACAGACAGATGCCCGTATGAGCTGGCAGCATTCTGCCCACAGCGAGAGTTGACAAAGGCCACCAGCGAGTTGGGCGAGGTGCGTATGACGGTCTGCAGGTCCACGCTGGCGTCGGACAGGGGTGAGATAGACAGCGCACGCTTCTTACTCAACTTCAGCATGGAGCGAGGGGTCGAGAAACAAGACGCTGTCGGACAGAGAGAAAGAACGATCACATTCAGTACAGTTCATTTTTGCTCTTAGTAGCACTTTGTAATAAGCTTCATGAAATCATGAGCTAATAATGAGCAATATTTATTGCATTTATCAATCTATGATTAATAGTTATGAAATAACTAAAATAAAATAAATAATTTTAAAGTCAAAATAAAACACTTACTAAAAAAAGATTAAATATGAGAGCATTAACCCACATTAGAGAATCGTGAACATGTGAATGTGTTGTTAAATTATCGAAATATTAACTATAAATATTTTCAGGTTGGTCTGACTCACCGTCTCCTGATCCCATGTGTTCAGATCCCGGCTGGTGATGATGAGACAGATTGTGATGAGATGACATCATGCTCTGGTTACAGTAGGGGGCGCCACTGAGACCTAAAACAACAATACGGATCATGGGCCTCATTCATGAAACATGAGCAGCAAGAATGTTTGCTTTCAATTTTTAAATCGCTCGCAAAGCCGTTCAGACGTAAATTTTCTGATTTATGAAAATGTTCGTACAGAGCCTACATGCTCATGCGTACATGCAGTAAAAAAAAAAGTCAATCATGCACTTGATTTACTAATTCGTTCCCTCAATTTATAAATCGTGTGCGTGATTTAACAAATCGAGGGAACAAATTATTAAATCGTGCACGCAATTTAACAAATCGAGGGAACGAAATAGTAAATCTTGCGTGCGATTTAGCTAATCGAGGGAACGAAAGAGTAAATTGTGCGTACAGTTTAGCAAATCGAGGGAATTAAAAATAGTAAATCTTGCGTACAATTTAGCAAATCGAGGGAATGAAATAGTAAATCTTGCGTGCGATTTAGCTAATCGAGGGAACGAAAGAGTAAATTGTGCGCGAGATTTAGCTAATCGAGGGAACGAAATAGTAAATTGTGCGTACAGTTTAGCAAATCGAGGGAACGAAATAGTAAATCGTGCGTACAGTTTAGCAAATCGAGGGAATTAAAAATAGTAAATCTTGCGTACAATTTAGCAAATCGAGCGAATGAAATAGTAAATCTTGCGTGCGATTTAGCTAATCGAGGGAACGAAATAGTAAATTGTGCGCGAGATTTAGCTAATCGAGGGAACGAAATAGTCAATTGTGCGTACAGTTTAGCAAATCGAGGGAATTAAAAATAGTAAATCTTGCGTGCAGTTTAGCAAATCGAGGGAACGAAATAGTAAATCGTGCGTACAATTGAGCAAATCGAGGGAATTAAAAATAGTAAATCTTGCGTGCGATTTAGCAAATCGAGGGAACGAAATAGTAAATCTTGCGTGCAATTTAGCAAATCGAGGGAACGAAATAGTAAATTGTGCGTCCGATTTAGCTAATCGAGGGAACGAAATAGTAAATTGTGCGTACAGTTTAGCAAATCGAGGGAATTAAAAATAGTAAATCTTGCGTACAATTTAGCAAATCGAGGGAACGAAATAGTAAATCTTGCGTGCGATTTAGCTAATCGAGGGAACGAAATAGTCAATTGTGCGTACAGTTTAGCAAATCGAGGGAATTAAAAATAGTAAATCTTGCGTGCAATTTAGCAAATCGAGGAAACGAAATAGTAAATTGTGCGTGAGATTTAGCTAATCGAGGGAACGAAATAGTCAATTGTGCGTACAGTTTAGCAAATCGAGGGAACGAAATAGTAAATCTTGCGTGCGATTTAGCTAATCGAGGGAACGAAATAGTCAATTGTGCGTACAGTTTAGCAAATCGAGGGAATGAAATAGTAAATCTTGTGTGCAATTTAGCAAATCAAGGGATCGAAATAGTAAATTGTGCGCGCGATTTAGCTAATCGAGGGAACGAAATAGTAAATCTTGCGTGCAATTAAGCAAATCGAGGGAACGAAATAGTAAATCGTGCAAACAGTTTAGCAAATCGAGGGAATGAAATAGTAAATCTTGCGTACAGTTTAGCAAATCGAGGGAACGAAATAGTAAATCTTGTGTGCAATTTAGCTAATCGAGGGAACGAAATAGTAAATCGTGCGTACAGTTTAGCAAATCGAGGGAATGAAATAGTAAATCTTGCGTGCCATTTAGCAAATCGAGGGAACGAAATAGTAAATTGTGCATACAGTTTAACAAATCGAGGGAACGAAATAGTAAATCGTGCGTACAGTTTAGAAAATCGAGGGAATGAAATAGTAAATCTTACGTGCAATTTAGCAAATCGAGGGAACGAAATAGTAAATTGTGCGTACAGTTTAACAAATCGAGGGAACGAAATAGTAAATCGTGCGTACAGTTTAACAAATCGAGGGAACGAAATAGTAAATCGTGCGTACAGTTTAGCTAATCGAGGGAACGAAATAGTAAATTGTGCGTACAGTTTAGCAAATCGAGGGAATGAAATAGTAAATCTTGCGTGCAATTTAGCAAATCGAGGGAACGAAATAGTAAATTGTGCGCGTGATTTAGCTAATCGAGGGAACAAAATAGTAAATTGTGCGCACTGTATTTGTAGCTGAGAGTTGAAAACTGTTCAACTGTGGATAAAACGCAGCGCTCGTCACTGTCACTTTTTACCCAGCCGTCCAATCACAGTGGAGGAGGGGCGGGACAAATACTACACCGACCAATCATTGTACTTGTACAAAGACTGAACAGCAATGGAGAAATTAATATTCCTGGTTACTGCATTTTTATATTCAGTAATATTCTTCAAAATGAGATACTAGTAACCAAAGCGTCTCAGCTCAGCACTCTCAAGCGCCACCAGCTGGCCGGTTTCAGAAGAGCACCAAATTTAATCCTAAATTTTGAGATTAGATTTGTTCTCAGACCACGTCCAATAATCTGATACATTATCACACTGTCTTCCTAATGACAGCCCAGCTCAATTAATGTGTGGCTTCTGATAAATGAACACTGAGTGATTTATGATGACAGCACTCACTCTCAGGCGGCGGCATCCCGCGGTGTCCCATCATGCTGTGCGGTGGGGGTGCATGTGGCGGCCGCATGTAGGGGTCCATACAGGCTCCAGGGGTCATGGAGGGGTTGTACATCTCTCTGCTATCCGGTGGCTGACCACTAGGGCGCGCCACACACACAGACGACACCTCGCTGTAGGGGGATCTTACTGACGGAGCCAGTCTACAAACACACACACATATATACACACTTATTACATATACATACATATATATATACTTTAATTGATATGTATTTGATCTTTATTATTATACTGGTATATAATTGATCACAGCATTACGAGCTCTAGTACTAGAGATGACTGACTTAGTACTGAAGTGGAGAGCATGAGTCCGGGTTTATTGTGACTCCTCCGTATGGCCACCATGAGGCGCCACTTCCTTCTGCTTCTCTTCAAACTTAAACCAATGAAAGACTAAGAACATGTCAGTGGGAATCCCCAACATTCCTCTAGTTCACTATCTTCTCATATTGATGACAGTTTTGTTCCCTCTTCCTCTCTTTTGCTCATCTTCTGCCTCTCTTCCCTGATGTTGTGTGATGTGTGTTCAGTGACGGTGGTCTCACTAATTCCCTCTGAACATTGTGTGTATTCCGGAGCAGTTTAATCTCCTCACACTAATCCAGCACGTCTCTCTCTCTCTCTCCCCCCGAACCGCTGCCTTTCTGTCCCCCATGAGCCCTTTCTCTTTCTCTCTCTCTCGTCACACTGCTGTGGATCTGTTGTTCTCTGTCGTGCAAATTCCTTCTCTCTCTCTCATCATATTCTTAATGAGCGTCTTTGTCTTGTTTTCCGGTAATAAAATCGAAACATTCCTAAACAAAGATGCATTTATCTGATAAGCAAAGCTGTTACTGAGAAGTAAATATTAATATTTAGACTTAGATTTATTAGTTTATTTACTAAAATATTTAATATTCTTTTTTAGAGTATCTATCTTGAAAATTAGATTTTTTTCACTTGTTTTTTAAGTGTGAAAACCAAAGCAAAAAATCTCAGAAAACCATTTGAATTTATGATGTTTTAGGGATGTTTGTGCTGGACAAGAAGAAAAACATTTTTGGGTGATTTAGAGAGTTTCTTTCCTTTGAAAAACTTTCTAAAAGACATTTTTTGTAAGAACTATTTCATTCAAATCTGCATGTTTTTGTTTGGCACGACTGGATAAAGTTGTTATTCTAAAATTGAACTCTCATCGTCTGTCTCTCTCTCTCTCTCTGAAGTAACCTGAGTCTGGTTTGGTCAGTCATGCAGAGAGTTTCTGCTCTCTGACCAGTAATAAGCAGCTGGGAGAGAGAGAGAGAGAGCGAGTGGCTGACGGCGGCTCAACATGGGTGGCATTCGGCAGGAGGAGGAGCCTCAGTGAGAGGAGGAGCCAGAGACCAATGAGGTCACGCATATCATTAATATTCATGATCAGAGAGACACAGTCAGCTTCAAATGAAAACAGCCAAAATTAACTTGACAGTAACGAATAGATTGAGAAAACTACCAGCTATAAATTATTCTAACAATATATTTCTTTAAAAGAAAATTGCAAATGTTAAACTGTAGTTCCTAACAAAGTTTTAAATATCATTTTTCTTCATTGGTAAGTCAAAATAACTTGAAGTTCACTAACTGAGTGCTGTACCCTATATAGGGAGCGTGTGAGAGTGATGTAGCCTCTATAGGGAGTGAGTGTGAGTGATGTTCCCTCTATAGGGAGCATGTGAGAGTGATGTTCCCTCTATAGGGAGCGTGTAAGAGTGATGTAGCCTCTATAGGGAGCGTGTGTGAGTGATGTTCCCTCTATAGGGAGCGTGTGAGAGTGATGTAGCCTCTATAGGGAGCGTGTGTGAGTGATGTTCCCTCTATAGGGAGCGTGTGAGAGTGATGTTCCCTCTATAGGGAGCGTGTGAGAGTGATGTAGCCTCTATAGGGAGCGTGTGAGAGTGATGTATCCTCTATAGGGAGCGTGTGAGAGTGATGTAGCCTCTATAGGGAGCGTGTGAGAGTGATGTACCCTCTATAGGGAGCGTGTGAGAGTGATGTAGCCTCTATAGGGAGCGTGTGAGAGTGATGTAGCCTCTATAGGGAGCGTGTGTGAGTGATGTTCCCTCGATAGGGAGCGTGTGAGAGTGATGTAGCCTCTATAGGGAGCGTGTGTGAGTGATGTTCCCTCTATAGGGAGCGTGTGAGAGTGATGTAGCCTCTATAGGGAGCGTGTGAGAGTGATGTAGCCTCTATAGGGAGCGTGTGTGAGTGATGTTCCCTCTATAGGGAGCGTGTGAGAGTGATGTAGCCTCTATAGGGAGCGTGTGAGAGTGATGTAGCCTCTATAGGGAGCGTGTGTGAGTGATGTACCCTCTATAGGGAGCGTGTGAGAGTGATGTAGCCTCTATAGGGAGCGTGTGAGAGTGATGTACCCTCTATAGGGAGCGTGTGAGAGTGATGTAGCCTCTATAGGGAGCGTGTGAGAGTGATGTAGCCTCTATAGGGAGCGTGTGTGAGTGATGTACCCTCTATAGGGAGCGTGCGTGAGTGCTGTACCCTCTATAGGGAGCGTGCGTGAGGGCTGTACCCTCTATAGGGAGCGTGCGTGAGTGCTGTACCCTCTATAGGGAGCGTGTGTGAGTGATGTACCCTCTATAGGGAGCGTGTGTGAGTGATGTACCCTCTATAGGGAGCGTGTGTGAGTGCGCTACCCTCTATAGGGAGCGTGCGTGAGTGCTGTACCCTCTATAGGGAGCGTGCGTGAGTGCTGTACCCTCTATAGGGAGTGTGCGTGAGTGCTGTACCCTCTATAGGGAGCGTGTGTGAGTGATGTACCCTCTATAGGGAGCGTGTGTGAGTGATGTACCCTCTATAGGGAGTGTGCGTGAGTGCTGTACCCTCCATAGGGGGCGTGTGTGAGTGATGTTCCCTCTATAGGGAGCGTGTGTGAGTGCTGTACCCTCTATAGGGAGCGTGTGTGAGTGCTGTACCCTCTATAGGGAGCGTGTGTGAGTGCTGTACCCTCTGCTCGGCTGGTTGGCGGTGTTGTCGTAGTGGTACAGCCCCTGGTGCGGCTGCATATCCACTGGCATTGAGACGGACACACCCGCTACACCCACAATCCTCTGCAGGAACACACATCACAGCATTAGACCTCATGTACTCAATTCACACACCAATTTGAATTTTATAACGTAGTTGTACACAAGCACTTACTGCAAAAACACAAAGCAGTGCCATGATGTTATCACAGTTTATGGACATTAAATATGATAATAGTATCATGTACTGTGGTAAAATCACTATATTCTTTGAAGTAACTAGAAATATCGGTGGGTTGATGTAGGGCGATAGAAAATACAGTTTGTACAGTATAAAAACCATTACGCCTATGGAATGTGTGTGTGTGTGTGTGTGTGTGTGTAGGTGTATATCTGGTAACGTGCACTAATGAGTTTCAGACGCTAAATAGAGATCTCGTATGAAGCCACAGCTGCCCGGCCCAATAAATACCATGAGGGAGGTCTCACGAACACACACACACACACACATGTGCTGCAGCACACATGGACACACACCTGTCAGAACTCACAGGCGGAATCCCAGACATGACGGGGGGCAGAAACTACATGTCATTGTGTGTCCGTCAGTCAGAGACACAGACGTCCTGCAGAAAGATGCTTTTAATAATTATTATATAACAATTATTTAAATAATTTTAAAAGTATTAATGATTAGTATGAATATATTTTAATATAATATTATTAATATTAATAAATTATTTTAAATTATTATTTGTATTTCTATGATTTTCAGTTTATATGTAATTTTATTTGATTTTGCATCAGCACACTGAAAGTAAGAAGATGTGATAAAATATTTGGAGAGGGATTTTGGACCAATGGGATTGTACTGTGGGCGGGGCTACACAGAACAAAACTCAAAACCTCATTTATCACTTGTTGCTATTTAGGATAAAAACAAAAACTCAGAAAAAATTAGGTTTCTAAGAAATTAATACTTTTATTCATCATTAAATTGATCAAAAGTTACATTTATAATGTTACAAAAGATGAACTTTAGTGAACTTTATATTCATCAAAGAATCCTGAAAAATAAAATGTATCACAATTTCAACATTGATAATAATCATAAATGTTTCTTGAGCAGCAAATCATCATATCAGAATGATTTCTGAAGGATCATGTGACACTGAAGACTGGAGTAATGATGCTGAAAATTCAGCTTTGATCACTGGAATAAATTACACTTTTCTATATATTCACATAGAAAACAGCTGATTTACTTTGGAATAATATTTCACAATTTTTACTGTATTTTTGATCAAATAAATGTAGTCTCGGTGAGCAGAAGAGACTTTCTCAAACTTAAGCTGAGTGTAAAAGTGTTGGTGTGTTTCAGCAGACAGACAGAAGGCCTGTAAACGGTGTAAAACTTGTCCCGTACGCCCTCATCTGCAACAACTTTCTCTCTTGGCTTGTTTTCTCGCTCCGTCTCTCCTCCCAACCCCCTCTCTCTCTCCTCCTCCTCCTCCTCTCTGTCGAGGTGGGTGTTCTGGCTGTTATGACTTGGAGAGGATAATGGCAGCTCTAATGTAGCCAGCCGTTCCTGACGTGGCCCAAAAGGAGAGAAATGGGCCGGGCTTGGGATCGGACCAACCACGGCGAGATTACGCCTCGTTTTTTTCCCTCTCCGCCTCTCTCAATATCACTGTTTTTCTTCAATGGTAAACTTTGTTTTCCAACTCTGTCTTTGTTTTCATAACTCAAACAACTCGAACGCCCCTCGCTGGATTCTCCGGTCGGTTATTCCCTCGACCAAACACCACAATAACCCGTTTACTCACCCGACAGCCAGCTAACTCCAGCACTGCTTCATTCAAATAAAAAAGTAATCGCCCAACAGTATGTGTGTGATGCAGATAAAGCAGCTGTTATTGAACTGAACTGATCTGAATAATGACACTTCTGTCTTTTGTGGAGCTGCTTATATCTGAAATTAAAATGGTTTCATAATTGATGAATTTTGCAACATTATCCCGCTAAAAAAAAATGTGTTCTAAGAGCATTATTTCTGAATGTTCTCGGATCGTTCAAAACAACCAGTTTCTTTTTTTTTATTAAAAGTAAAAAAATACAAAAAAACGTTAAGGAAACATTACATTTTTTTTAAACATTATGGGAACGTTACTTTTGAGATGTCAAACTAAAATGTTTTCATGAATGATGTTTTTTTTTTCTCTATTAATTTAGGTGATGGAATGCCAGATTCTTGATACTAATGTTGCAAGAAAGATTCTTTTGGAATTAAATCGTTTAACTGTCGTCATGGCAACTGCAAACTGTTTAAAGGAAACTTCAGTGAAAAGGGCGTCTTCTTTTTTCCAGCGTCTGCACCCAAACTCTCTCTGTTTCTCTGTCCAGAGCGAGTGGCGTCCTGTGCCGTCCATACCTGTGGTTTCCACCAAACCTCACACCTCCATCTGCTCTGCTCTCCTTCTACACACTCATTTCATCATTTACACATTATACTCACAGTCAGCTTGTCTGAAGGGAGGAATGGAGCAAAACAGCTCCACTGACAGACTCACAGCTGGCATCCAGCTGCTAAACACACACACACACACACACACGTGTGCTACTATGACGAGAGCGTCTGAAGCCTCCACACTCGTCCATTCACTGTCTTTCATTACCGCTGCAAGGTCACATCTGCTAGAAAACAATCTGCTCTTCGTCTTCGGCTTCACCTGCACACGCACACACACGCACTCACACACACACACGCGTATGCACACACACACTTCCTCTATGACCAATCCGGCCCAGAATAGCATCTCTAAAGCTTCATAATTACCACCAGAGTTACTGCGACCACAATAATTATGTGTAAAATAGATAAAATAACCATAATGATCATGTGTGGCTCTACAGAGGTGAGTGTGTGTGTGTGTGTGTCTATGCTGAGATTTTCAGTGCTGTTTAAGTCAGTTATGACTAACACTAGTGCTCATACTGATCAAACCAAACAAATCATCCTGACAACCACCCTAAACACCCTAGAAACTGCATAACAACACCCTGACAACCCCATAACATCCTAGAGACTGCGTAGCAACACCCTGATAACCACCCATAATTTCCTAGAAACTGCATAGCAACACCCTGACAACCACCCATAACACCATAGAAAAGGCATAACAACACACTGGCAACCATCCACAACACCCTAGAAACTTCATGACAACACCCTGACAACCACCCATAACAACCTAGAAACTGCATTGCATCACTGTGACAACCACCCATAACACCATGAAACTGCATAGCAACACCCTGACAACCACCCATAACAACCTAGAAACTGCATAGCATCACTGTGACAACCACCCATAATGCCATGAAACTGCATAGCAACACCCTGACAACCACCCATAACATCCTAAAAACTGCATAGCAACACCCTGACAACCACCCATAACACCCCAGAAACTGCATAACAACACCCTGACAGTGACAACCACCCATAACACCCTATAAACTGCATAGCAACACCCTGACAACCACCCATAACACCCTATAAACTGCACAGCAACACCCTGACAACCACCCATAACACCAGCTGCATAGCAACACCATGGCAACCACCCGTTACACTCTAGAAACTGCATAGCAACACCCTGACAACAACCCATAACACCCTAGAAACTGCATAGCAACACCCTGACAACAACTCAAGTGTTATACCTGCACTGCCAAAAAAAACAAAACTGTTTCTTTGTTTTGTTTTCCAGCACAAATATCTAAACATTCTTAAATTAAGATACATTTATGCAGGCAAAATTACTTATACAGATATTAATTCTTGCTTATGGTTAAAACAAACAAAGATATATTTCAGTGGGGTCAGAAAAATAATTTAGTTTTCCCTTTGAATTGTTTATTTGTTCTGACTCCATTGACAGATATTTTGTGCATGAACTCCCTTATTTTGATCAGTTTCTCAGAAAGCAAGGTTTCCTAACTAAAGGCATTTTGCATCTCCAGTAAATGGACCTTGATTTAAGAATGTTTAGATATTTGTTCATATAATGGCAATGCGTTTTCCATATATGCAAACATCATCATCATCATATCATCACTGTCACATCAAAATAAAATTTTTAAACTTCTAGTGAACTTTTACAGGCGCTGTAAGCATACTATCAACAATCAGAGCAGCGACTGGAAACACAAGAGACCTTCAGATGGTCAAGAAGATAGTGTGATGACTGCGGGACAACACACAGATCATCATCACACATGTCACACACACACACACACACGCACATGTAACCACACGTCACACACAGGGTCGGGTTACTATCTATCAGGTTGAATCCGATCTTAGGCCTGAAACGTTCCCTACACATTTACATCAACACAAACAGGTCACATGACCAAGACACAATTTAAAGTTACTTTAAGTGTCCCTTTTTATTGCCTTTTCCCCCATCACATATTTTAAAAATCATCATAAATGAGGTATTATTCGAAAGCTTTTAACATTCAAGATTCAACCTGCGAAAAACATTTTGAAATTGGAGATTGTGTTATAATGTAAACTTGCTTTAAATCCTTTTAGCGACTCAGTTTTTGTGATACCAACATCAAATTTGGAAGATTTTGATTTTCTAAAACTTTCAGAGGCCAAATTATTTTGTAAAATATGTTTTGCATGCAATAAAATATTTAGTTTTTTTTGCTCTATAGTTAACTTTACACTTTCTTTTTTTCAGCTGAGTGTCTTCTTTAACCATTTAAGTTCAGGAAAAAGGGACAGTTAACAGGTTAAACTATTTATTCAGCCGATCCAAACACTTGATAATCAGTGTTTGAATGATGTAAATCATCTGCCAAGACCCACAATATTAATTATTATGAAAATTGACAAAAAATATCAATAAACAGCATTCGAATGTCACTCGCTAGATACAAAATATCAAATCAAGTGTTATTTATTGTAAAGAAACATTTTTTTCAAACATTTAGTGAGAAAAACTTCAGTTTGAAAACATCAGATCTGGTGTTGAAACTGAACACAACGTCAGATGATTAAAAGAGCAAAACTGATGAAGAAAAGTGTCGTTTCTGATAAAGCTCCTGCAGTGTTTGAGCGGCTGGATCTGATGAAGGAGGTTCAGTGAACGGATCCGTGTGCTGGTCAGTGTCGCGCAGCTCATTGTGTGGTCCTGTTGGGTCAGAACTAATTCATTGCACTGGGATAAAGTCATACCGAGTGTTTATACGCATGTGTAAATCATCTGAAAGAATGTGTGTGTGTGTGTGTGTGTGTGATTGGACTGAACACTGGACCGGAGCCCAGCAGAACATCACAATCTCTCATCTTAACAAACACTGACTCACATCATGAGGATCTTTTGAAATATTAATTAAACTTACTAATTAATAATTTGCTCTGAAATATTTAACATACAGACTCGTTTCAGTTTTTGTAACTTCATAGTTTGAACACAGTGATAATGACATCCTCATAATATTTGCATACTCAACTCCAATTGGTCTTTTCTCCCACATTTACATACTGCATTCTGATTGGTCTGTATTTTTTGCATCTGTATGACCATTTATTACTGGAAGGAAATGTGAATATTTATTAAAGTAAGCTATATATATATTCAATGCTTGATTTTATATGTATATATATATTGAAGTGCAGTACCTTTTATCGTGTTTACATCCATTTAGTTAAGCACTGAATTACACAGATTTTTTCTTTTAGGATAAAAAAGTTGTCAGATTGTCTATAGCACTGCGTTTAACAAACGATTCTGACCAAACCCTCGACCTAAACACATTAAGAGAGAATATAAATAATTAAAATGTCATTAAAAAATAAATTTGGACTGTTTTGGTGCAAAAAAAATCAAAAAACAAGATTACTATTATAAGTGGACTTAAATAACAATAATAATAAATACAAAAAAATGAATGATAAAAATAAAATATGACCCATTTTAAAAATATTTGTAGCTGAAGCGCAGTTGCAATAGTCGGATTTTAGACACTAAATTAAAAGTTGCTATGAATACATTAATACTGCAATTATAAAATCACAGAAAACACATTCAAGACCTGATGTGATTAAACCACATAAAATGATGAGATTCTTTGCACAAAAACTCTCCATGCAGTGTGGATTGAGTGATCTCTCATGAACGGGAAGATTCATTTATTCGCCACACTTCACCTCCTTCTTTCAGGCAGTGAAAAAGCTTTTGTTTCCGCCCTATACGGATCCCAGGAGCACTAAACCGAGCCACTCACTGAGAGAGAACCACAACAACAGCTCCGTCATCAACGGACATTTACATAACTAAACACTAACAAATGAGCACATCAACTCACTGAGAGAAAGAGAGAGAGATGAGAACTAAATGAGTGTTAGCTGTTCTCTGGCGGAGAAGGAGGCGAGCCGTACCGCGGTATTCCTGCGTGTGTGTGGCCTGTTCCTCTGAGCCAAACACCGTCAGAAGAGCTCAATGATTCACTGATCATATTACACACACGCTCTGCCAAACGGCTCTCAACACCCAATACCAGATAACAGCTTCACATCTCCATAAAGAGCTCAGAAAGACTTCAGAAGAGCTTCGACGAGAGAAACAAGCTCCAGTCCAGAAGTGCTGACAACTGCTTTTATAATTAATCTAAACTCGTCTAATCAACTCTTCTGACAAACTTTATGTGTAGTTTATCTATTATTTATATAAATACAACTAAAACTAAGGTAAGCATAAATTAAAACTCTTTAGAAATATTTAAAAAATAAATAAAAATGGCAAAACAACCAAATTAAAACAGAAAATCTCAAAATATAAAATATTAACAAAAATCATTATAGTATAGAAATAATATTATATTTACACATTCATACATATATATAAAATTACATATATGTATATAGCAGTGTTGTAGTCATTACGTAAAATATTAAAAACATTTTTGTTAATTGAATCAAAGCTGAAACTAAATAAAATTATGAATATTAAATGAAAAACTGTTGGTTTGAACTAAAAATAAACAAAATCACAAAAAAATTATCAATTTAAATTTAATTAAAACTGAAAACAAAAATAAAAGATAATTCAAATACATAAAACATTAATAAAAGCCACATTATTATATAAATAAAAAAGTAACTAATATATTTTTTTCACACTAAAAAAATAATGGTGCTTCTTCTATTGTCCCTATATATATATATTTAATAATAATAAAAAACAAAGATATGACATCCAAAATATAGATCTCTTTTATTGAATCCAAAAGGTTTTAATTATATTTTTCTACTTATAAAGATTTTGAAGTGTCAAAAGGTCATTCGGTTTAACCGTCCAAAGTCCAATACGGCCATTTCATTTGTGATTAAAATATCTTAAAATTTAATAAATGTATATGTTTTTTATTCTGGCATGATTTTATAACATCATATATCAACATAGTGTGAAATGGTATTAAAATTATGTGTAGAAGTCGTTGCTTTGTTATGAGAAAGAATGTCCGGAAAAATGAATTTCATTGATGTCATTCGGAGTAACCAATATAAAGGGACCATTTTGGATCAAGTCATGTGGTCAATATCATGTGACATCATTCAGACACCTGCAAAGGACCACATGATCATGAAGCAAAGTAACGAACTCTCTCTTAACTATTTGATAAATTCATGTTTTCACTCTCATGCGCATGTCCCGAAACATCAGGTCATTCGGTGCAACCGCTATAAAACATGGAAAATGTTGTAATATTTTAAAAACTTGTACTAAATATAAAATGTTTGATTGTCCTTTTGCTAGATATCAGCCTGTTAGCATTGTTTGAAAATATTGTCATTCGGTAAAACCGAAATTCTAGTTAAACCGAATGACTTTTTTGGTGACAAATTTTTTCCATCTTGTAAAAAATGACAAAAGCAGTGTTAACTGATTATAAAAACCACATAATCTTATTATTAAACGATTTATTATATCGCCATTATGTTTTTTTATGCTTTTAAAAACCTTATTCGTCAATGACCCATATATATATATATACACACACACTCACACACTCACACACACTCACACACAAACACATATATGAAATTATTAATGTTCCTAAAGCTGATTTCTCCAGCCGGTGAAGTTGTGAGTCATTCAGCATTCTCAGACAGACAGAAAAAGAGAGAAAATCCAAAGAAAAGAAAACTTCCAGCAATCCAAGCTGAACATGAGATGGAAAAAATGTGGGAGCAGGAAGTTGGCGGCAGCGTGTGTGTGCGTGTGTGAGAGAGTCTGACTGTGTGTGGCATTGAGACACCCTCTGACTCCACACACACACACACACACACACACATGTATAGAGAGAGAAGAGTTCTGCATCAGAATGTCTAGAGGAAACGTCCACCTGAAGGACAATAATAAAAATAAGATGCATAACTAAAGAGTGACATTTTGGTGTAAAGGAGTTCAAAGAGATGCATGCAATTTGGATGAGGCCTTTTTAAAAACACATTTGATTTATTAGTAGTAAGATGTTGTTGTGCACATGTCTCATTAATATATTTGCAGCACTAAACTCATCTATAACAAGCGGCGCGTCAGTATCAGGCTTGAAGACTAAAGAGGGTCGGGCCACAAAAACAGGTTCCAGCCGCCCGATCCAAACGTCTCTCCGGGTCATCAGCTATTTCCTCATTCATTAGCGCACAAAGAGCCCGTCAGCATCGCTCTTTGTCGCCGCTCTCCTCGCACAGAGACGGATCATGGAGAGCTGGAGGAGGTTAAACTCTCTCTACCTGAGGAGCGCCGAACATTTATAGTTAAGAGCAGAAAAGAGAGGGAGAGCTCTCGAGTCGCCGGCTGTAGGGCTCTTGGGAAGTTTGTCTTGTAATTGAATCAATTGTTGACCTCCTGTTCAAACTGCCCGAGCGCCTCTGAGAGGAAAGCCTTCGGAATAATAAACGCCTCTCTCTCTCTCTCTCTCTCTCTCTCGCCCCTCCTCTGAGTCAAAGGCCGTGATTTAGGGGGAGCTGTACAATCTTTTCACTTTCTCCGCCTTTTGCATTCTCTCTTTTTCATTCCTTCTTTTGTTTGCACCGTGGGATGAATTCTAATCATCCGTCTTTCTGCCACCCCCGTCTCACCCCGTCTCACCTTCACTGTACGTCAACAAACATCTGAATCAGTGTGTTCACAATTCATTCAAATAAAAGGATAAGGTAAAAAGAGTAAAAGTTTAAACATTAAATTTGATTCAGGTTGAATTGATCATACTACATTTGATTCCAGTTATATGGATCATACTAAATTTGATTGAAGTTGATTCAGTCATATCAAACTGATTAAAGTTGAACTGATTTGATTAAAGATGATTCAGTCATATTGCTGCTATACCGATCATACTACATTTGATTCAAATTAATTCAGTCATGTCAATTTGATTTAGTTTCAACTGATCACACTACATTTGATTCAAATCGATTCGGTCATATCAGGTCATATGAATCATACTGAACTTGATTGAAGTTGATTCAGTCATATCAGTTTGATTTGGTCATATTAAATTGATTGAGGATGAATTGTTCATACTAAATTTGATTTAAATTGATTCTGTCATATCAATTTTATTGTGGTTATATTGATCTAACTAAATTTGATTCAAATTGATTTGGTCATATCAATTTGATTCAGAATGAATTGGTCATAATAAATATGATTGAATATGCATTTTGTATGATCAGTTACAATGTTAAATTCAAATTGTTTTGAACACATCAATTTCATTTAGGTTGAATCAATCATATTAACTTTGATTCAAGTTTATTCAGTAATATCAGTTTGATTCAGGTTGAATAATACTCAATTTGATTCGAATCAATTTGATCATATTAATTTTAATTCAGGTTATATAGATCATATTAAATTTGACTGAAGTTGATTCAGTCATCAATTTGATTCAGCTTGAATTGATCATACTAAATTTGATTAAAATCAGTTCAGTCATATTTAAATTCAGGTTCAATTAAATAATACTACATGTTATTCATGTTGATTTAGTCATATACATTTGATTCAGATTTAACTGATCATATTAAACTTGATTCAAATGGATTCAGTCATATACATCTGATTCTGATTGAATTGATCAAAGTAAATTTAAATGGATTCAGTTATATATTCACTTTGATTCAGTCCTCAAGCCATCAATGCATCAAACTCAACATGCATCTCCGAACAAAAAAAATCAGGAGCAAATGCTACAAATGAATGTTCATAGAAATGTGAGTTTGTGTTTTTCTAATTTTCCTGTGAACATTTTCAGCATTTAACCACCAGTTTTCAAGGTTTAATCTGTTTCAGATACACTTAATAATGGCCCAGTGGAGAAGAAAGAGGAGATGCTTCTATAATCTATCTCTGTTTGCTCCGGGGCTTTAGATTTCTGCTCTATTGTGGAGTTTCACGCAGAGATCTTCTCGCATACAGTCTCACTCCAGTGCGGGAAACAGCCTGATATCCAGCTGACAACCTCTAAAACTTTCCTCTCTTTATCAGTTGTCAATCATATCTGTGATGCAATACACTGAATATTTGTTTGATAAATTCTTGCATTGACCCAGCGATTTTTAATTATTAAAGTGGCATGTTTAATTAATTACAATTTTGTTACAATTTAAAATGTACATTTATGCATTTGGCAGGCGTTTTTATCCAAAGCAACATTGCATTCGAGATGTACAGTTTTTCACTTCATGGACACATTTTTGAGCACATATTTGTGGACAGCAATTTTACACAATATTTACTCAAAATTAAAATATTTAAAAACTGAAAAGCCAAATACACAACAGTCCCCGGCCACCATATATCAGTCTGTCACTAGAAACAAACTCAAAAATGTGAAATACACACAAATGAAAGCCATTTTGACATTGTCTTTTCATAACTAACTGTCATCTATATTTTACAATCCACATGACACAACTGCTCTGTCACAATTACCACATTTGGACCAGCGTTGTTATCGTTAACTAAAACTAAAACTAAAAATTGAAATAAAGCGGAAATAAAATAAAATATAAATATTGGTTGAAAAACTTTAAATGAAAAGTAGAAATGTTTCCTTGGCAATAAACTGAAATTAGTTTAGGTTGAAGCACTAAATTATTACCTGAAAATAAATAACAACTAACTAAACCTGAAATAAAAATAAATTAAATCTAAACAGCAATATTTTTAAAGAACAAAAACAAAAAGCTAATAAAATGACAAAAGCGCATAAGGAAACGACTAAAAATTAAACTAAAATTATAATGAAAAAATATCATATTAAACTTGATTGAAGTTGATTCAATCATATCAATATGATTCAGATTGAACAAATGATAATAAATATATACATTTGATTCTGGATGAATTGATCAAATTAAATTGTATTTTATTTCTGACATGATATGCAACAACACAAATCCTCACAGCATCAATGCACCAAACTAAAAATTAAACTGAAATTAACTTGAAAACTAAAAAATTTTTTTAAAACAAAAGCTAATTTAAAATATTATTAAAACTAAAACAACACTGTCTGATAAAGCAGATCCTGATCTAAATGACGCGTCTGAACGAGTGAGAAGGGTTCTTCAGCCGCTCTCATTCACTCTGGATCCTCTCCTGAAGTGTTTGTTGGGAAATCCTGAGTAAATCAAAGTGTTTGCTCACGCTTTGTCTGCAGCACGTTTTTATGGACTTCCACTGTTGACAATCGCCTCACTTCTGTTGGCCTCGCACAAGCAGGATAACGCTGTGCAAATATGCTCGTGTACACTCGCACAATCGCTCTCTCAAACACACAAACGCTCGAGTGTGCCAAAGTCCCGAACGACACGCTGATAGTGCTACTGTGAACACAACTGATCGAAAGTGCTGTTACTGTTAGACATGAACCGCAAACACACACATTACTAATGATGAGAGACTACTAAATCAATAAGACCGATTGATCAGCTCACATCTGTACTCATTTCAACAATTTGCAAAATGTCTCATTTGCTATCATCATCATCACTGTGGTATTTTCCCACCTAACAAGGTTCTCTTAAAGTTATGAACAAACATTCATCCAGTAACGTTAACAGAACATTTGTTCATAGTTATCTGGGCTTTAATAATGTTCTCAAAACATTAGCACATTTATACATCGCTCATGGAAAAAAAAAAGTCTGAAATGTTTCAGTTGGACGTTTTTTTAAATGTTGCTGCTTGTTTCAGAACATTCAGAGAAAATTCAAAAGTAACATTCAAAACTAACGTTCAAAAGTAATGTTCAAAAGTATCATTCTTAAGTAGCATTCAAAAATAACATTCAATAGTAACGTTCAAAAGTAATATTCAAAGGTAGTGCTCAGAAGTGACTTTCAAAAGTAACGCTCAAAAGAAACATTCAAAAGTAACGTTCCCATAATGTTTGCAAAATGGAATGTTCCCTTAATGTTCACCCTAACCAAGAATTTTTTTTTTAAAAACAATTAAACGTTTTGAATGCTCTGAGAACATTCAGAAATAATTTTTTCATAACATAACTTAACAATTGGTCATTTTTTAAACTTTGCTACTTGTTTCAGGACGTTCAGAGAACATTCAAAAGTAACGCTCAAAAGTAACATTCAAGAGTAACATTCAAAATTAACGTTCAAAAGTAACGCTCAAAAGTAACATTCAAAAGTAACGCTCAAAAGTAACATTCAAGAGTAACATTCAAAATTAACGTTCAAAAGTAACGTTCAAAATTAACGCTCAAAAGTAACATTCAAAAGTAACGCTCAAAAGTAACATTCAAAAGTAACATTCAAAAGTAACGCTCAAAAGTAACATTCAAGAGTAACATTCAAAATTAACGTTGAAAAGTAACACTCAAAAGTAACATTCAAGAGTAACATTCAAAAGTAACATTCAAGAGTAACATTCAAAATTAACGTTCAAAAGTAACGCTCAAAAGTAACGCTCAAAAGTAACATTCAAAAGTAACGTTCAAAGGTAGCGCTCAGAAGTAACTTTCAAAAGTAACCTTTAAAGACTTTCAAAAGTAACAATCAAAAGTAACGTTCCCATAATGTTCACCCAAACCAAAAAAAAACTTTTTTAAACATTTAAACGTTTTGAATGCTCTGAGAACATTCAGAAATTTTTTTTTCATAACATAACTTAACAGTTGGTCATTTTCTAAATGTTGCTACTTGTTTCAGGATGTTCAGAGAACATTCAAAAATAACGCTCAAAAGTTAGTAACATTCAAAAGTAACGTTTAAAAGTAATGTTCAAAAGTAACTGGTGGATCCAAAATGGTCAATATTCATATTCATATTCATGCATTTTATTTATATTTCATGTTAAACATTTATGGCTTATGATTTATCAATATTATATTTCATATATTGATTTAATATATTCATGTACTCCTACTCCATATATTAATCCTCATCATATTTTCAAGTATTTACTCTTTATTGTACTCCTTTATGGTTATTCTTCTTATGCATGCTTGCTATATTAAATAGTTCTTCAAAGGGTTTCAATGTGACAGGTTATGTTGACACGTTTGTGGTTAAATATTAGATGCCTGCCAAGTACTGCAGAAGCGATGATGTTTTCAGAATTAGTTCTTCATTTGAACTTGATGTACCTTTGTATGAAAATATGTCTGTTTCCATTTCTTTAGACATGAGATAATGCAAGATCTGCAATATTCTCTTAAGGGTGTCAAAACAACACCTTCTGTATCTATTTTCATCTATCTTTGACATTTGACCACTCTGACCTAGCCGTTACACCAACTATGACATAATGGATAAGTCTGTTTGACCCTTTTCTTATTAGACCAAAACATAAGTTTGAGTGGGATGTAAGTTTTCCTATGCTTATGGTATAAAACGGACTGGGTCTTTGATAGTTTAGCTTTTTCTTTGCCCTTTTTGCTTCTCACATCTCTTCTGCGTCTTCTGCTTCTTCTCTTCTACCTCTCATTTCATTCTGCAAATATCTTAATTTTGTTCCTTCTTTCTCTATATTCTGATCTTCATCTTCATCTATTATATACAATACTCTAGATTTTATTATTAACTATTAATTACTTAATTAATTTGTTTGTTAATAAATTTTAATTAATTTAAATTCTAATTAATAAATTTGTTATTCCTCATTCAAATTTGATCTCTGACATAATAATTGCTGGACTGCCTGGATCTCATTGCCTCAAGTTTTTGCATCAGTAACGTTCAAAAGTAACGCTCAAAAGTTAGTAACTTCCAAAAGTAATGTTCAAAAGTAACATTCAAAAGTAATGTTCAAAAGTAACGTTCAAAAGTAACACTCAAAAGTAACGCTCAAAAGTTAGTAACATTCAAAAGTAACACTCAAAAGTAACGCTTAAAAGTTAGTAACGTTCCAAAGTAACACTCAAAAGTAACGCTCAAAAGTTAGTAACACTCAAAAGTAACACTCAAAAGTAACGTTCAAAAGTTAGTAACGTTCAAAAGTAACACTCAAAAGTAACACTCAAAAGTAACACTCAAAAGTTAGTAACGTTCAGAAGTAACACTCAAAAGTAACGCTCAAAAGTTAGTAATGTGCAAAAGTAATGCTTAAAAGTAAGACTCAAAAGTAAGACTCAAAATTAACATTCAAAAGTAACGTTCAAAAGTAACGTTCAAAAGTAATGTTCAAAAGTAACGTTCAAAAGTAATGTTAAAAAGTAACGTCCAAAAGTAACACTCAAAAGTTAGTAATGTGCAAAAGTAATGCTTAAAAGTAAGACTCAAAAGTAACACTCAAAAGTAATGTTCAAAAGTAATGTTCAAAAGTAATGTTAAAAAGTAACGTCCAAAAGTAACGTTCAAAGTTACGTTCCCACAATGTCCCCCTTAATGTTCACCCTAACCAAGAAAAAACTTTTAAAAAACATTTAAACATTGTGAATGCTCTGAGAACATTCATAAATAACATTTTCCTAACTTAATATGAATATTTTTTAGCTGGGATATCAACAAATCAATGATTTGGCCAATATTCTGTCGTATTCAGATTACTGCATTAGCCTTTAAACTTGCTCTACTCTTTAACCCAAGCCAAATATCAGAAGTGTTTGAATCCCTTTATGACAGATTCAAATCTAACATTGCCCTTGTCAATATTACATTTATTTTCTGTCTACAAGTATTTTAGGGTGTATTTTAGGGAATTTCTTTCTTTCAAAGCAGTTTTCAAAATGGGAACAAAAAATTTTCACAGTAAAAAAATGCATCAATCTGATTGAAAAGCCTTGTTTTAAGGCATTAAATAACACAGACTGGAGCATTAAGGGAAGCAGTAGGTGGAGGCGTTCCAGGTGCATGATGGGTACATCGGAGCGTGTCACGGTGGGCGGGTTCGGATCGGCAGGTCATTAGTAGGTCTTTGACCTGGACTGCAGGCCTGATCCAGAACACATTCACATTAATGCAGCAGATCACGAGGCTCACCGGGACCCTCCAGCCTCCAACAATAGACCCCCTACCAGAGCCCATCACTTAATACCAGTGTCCCCGTTTCACACGTCAGTTCAAAGCCCGATCCTCCCCCGCCCGTCTCTCTCGCCAGCTCGTGTTTGTGTATTGGCCAACAAAGCAGACGCAACACAACCGCTGTAACCGCGTCCTGCTCACACCAGCAGTGTGTGTGTGTGTGTGTCAGTGCTAAATGAGTAATTAACATGTGAAGGTAAAACAGAAGGCCTGTTAATGGCGGCTTTAGAGTGACAGTGAAAGTGTGTGAGGATTCCCTCAGAGTGTACTAAACCTACTAACACCTACTGTATAATATTTATGATATGCAAATCTCTAAATGATGAAGATGATCTGATAAACCTGTCGCACACAATCTCCTCCAGTCCTTCAGCCTCTGATTGATAGTTTAGACTCTTTTATCCAGTAAACGTCCATCTTTAGCTGAACTTGTCTTGAATCATTTAAAAAAGTTTATTTATACTTGATCTGACACTTAAAGTTAGTTTAGTGTTTGTAACTAAGGCTGCATACATGAAAAAAATAGCATTTTATGTGATTTTTTACCATTCACGCTTGCTAAATATGATCGGATTCCAATCTGACATGCACAAAAATCGGATTCGGACTGACAGTCTGAACGAGGCTTTTTATATGTGTTTCTAAATCAGACACAGATTGACAAATACAAGTTGAATCAATCATATTAAATATAATTCAAATTGATTTGGTCATATACATTTGATTCAGGTTTATTCAGTCATATCAATTTGATTCAGGTGAATCAATAATATTACATCTGATTCAAATTATTGCAGTCAAATCAAAGTTGTTTGTTTCACTCATATTCACGCTGAATTTATCATATTAAGTTTGCTTTAAGCTGATTCAGTCATATCAATTTGATTCAGGTTGATTCAATCGTATAAATTTGATTAAAGTTGAATCAAACATATTAAATTCGGGTAGATTCAGTCATATCAATTTGATTCAGGCTGAATCAATCAAATTGATTCAAATTGAAACCATTATATCAATTTGAGTCAGGTTGAAACGATCATATTAAATTTGACTTAAGTTGATTCAGTCATGTTACATTTGATTCAAAGTGATTCAGTCATGTCAGTTTGATTCTAGCTAAATCAACTGTATAAATTATTTTATTCAAGTTGAATCAATCATATTAAATTTAATTCAAATCGATCCGGTCATATAAATTTGATTCAGGTTTATTCAGTCATATCAATTTGATTCAGGTGAATCAATAATATTACATCTGAGTCAAATCAAAGTTGTTTCACTCACATTATTTTGATTCACTTTGAATTGATCATATTAACTTTGATTTAAGCTGATTCAGTTATACTAATTTGATTCAGGATGAATCGATCGTTATATTTGATTCAAGTTGATTCAGTCACATCAATTTGATTCAGGCTGAGTCTATCACATTAAATGTGATTCAAATTGAAGCAGTTATATCAATTTGAGTCTGGTTGAAACGATCATATTAAATTTGACTTAAGTTGATTCAGTCATATAATTTCGATTCAAGTTGAATCCATCATCCAAGTTCATTCAGTCATATCAATTTGATTCAGGTTGATTCAATCGTATAAATTTGATTAAAGTTGAATCAAACATATTAAATTCGGGTAGATTCAGTCATATCAATTTGATTCAGGCTGAATCAATCAAATTGATTCAAATTGAAACCATTATATCAATTTGAGTCAGGTTGAAACGATCATATTAAATTTGACTTAAGTTGATTCAGTCATGTTACATTTGATTCAAAGTGATTCAGTCATGTCAGTTTGATTCTAGCTAAATCAACTGTATAAATTATTTTATTCAAGTTGAATCAATCATATTAAATTTAATTCAAATCGATCCGGTCATATAAATTTGATTCAGGTTTATTCAGTCATATCAATTTGATTCAGGTGAATCAATAATATTACATCTGATTCAAATTATTGCAGTCAAATCAAAGTTGTTTGTTTCACTCATATTCACGCTGAATTTATCATGTTAAGTTTGATTTAAGCTGATTCAGTCATATCAATTTGATTCAGGCTGAATCAATCAAATTAAATGTGATTCAAATTGAAACCATTATATCAATTTGAGTCAGGTTGAAACGATCATATTAAATTTGACTTAAGTTGATTCAGTCATGTTACATTTGATTCAAAGTGATTCAGTCATGTCAGTTTGATTCTAGCTAAATCAACTGTATAAATTATTTTATTCAAGTTGAATCAATCATATTAAATTTAATTCAAATCGATCCGGTCATATAAATTTGATTCAGGTTTATTCAGTCATATCAATTTGATTCAGGTGAATCAATAATATTACATCTGAGTCAAATCAAAGTTGTTTCACTCACATTATTTTGATTCACTTTGAATTGATCATATTAACTTTGATTTAAGCTGATTCAGTTATACTAATTTGATTCAGGCTGAATCGATCGTTATATTTGATTCAAGTTGATTCAGTCATATCAATTTGATTCAGGCTGAATCAATCAAATTAAATGTGATTCAAATTGAAGCAGTTATATCAATTTGAGTCAGGTTGAAACGATCATATTAAATTTGACTTAAGTTGATTCAGTCATATAATTTCGATTCAAGTTTAATAAATCATCCAAGTTCATTCAGTCATATCAATTTGATTCAGGTTGATTCAATCGTATAAATTTGATTAAAGTTGAATCAAACATATTAAATTCGGGTAGATTCAGTCATATCAGTTTGATTCAGGATGATTGGGTCATTTTCATTTGAATAAAATTTGCTGTTGTATGTTATGAGGTTAGCTGACAAAACATTTTTCTAGCTTATACAGCAGAGCAGAAGATCCCGAATCAGGAAAAGTCTGAACCCTAAAGCCAAATGGGACATTAGCATTTTAACAGGCTGACGGGTGGCTTGTCTAAGCCTGTCGTCCCACACACAGACACACACACACACACACACACACACAGGCCTCAGGGTCGCTGGCTGGCTGGTTGCTAGACAATATGGCTGGTTATGTGTGTGTAAAGACTCTCGTTCACATAAAGCTGAAGAGGCTGAATCGTGTGTGTGAGCCGGACGCACGTCTCTCTGGACTGAACCGCTGAACATGTTTGCTCTCCTGCTTTCTGTTTACGGAGACAGCAGGCCATGAATTACACATCCATCAGGAGGAGAGGAAAGTCCTTCTCTAAACCCTCTTCTAACTTCTGCAACAAAAGAGTAAAGACAACTAGCTGCTTGACTAGTGTTTGTGCGGGTTTAAGGATGGAGCTGTGCCAAGGTGTGTGTGTGTGTGTGTCTTACACAGCGTGGTACACCACACACACACATCTCAGAGGTTTAGCAAACACAACTTCACTAACCGAAATCCCAACTGAGGACGGACAAACAACAATAAATAACAACAATAAATAACAATAAATAACCCTAATCTAGCCACAGCAGTAAAACACAGACTGAAGTTGAAGCTCATGTTGAACCTACTGGACAGAAAAATCACAGATGAGATTGATGAAATATCAAGGGATTAGAGCTGCACGATTAATCGGAATACATCAGCAATCACCAGATGGCTTAGTGCGATTATCAAAATGCAAAGGCTGTGATTTAATTCAATAAATATATGCGATGCGTGTTTCAGAGTGAAGCGCAGCATTGTGTTGTAATTTTACAGCTGTAATGTAAAATAAAATTATTGTAATTATATTACTTTTCTTAAATACTTCCTATTTTT
>RJVU01057277.1:707721-735221 GCA_003731715.1 Anabarilius grahami
ATAATGTAAACATTGTATATATATATATATATAATATTAAAATACATTAATTATTATTAAAGTAAACGTCATGTATATAGTTCCTCACCGGAGGTCAAGAACGCCTCTCAGTCGTGATGATAAACTGTAAGGTTCAGGTTTCATGTGTCTATCAGTCGCATCTCCTGCACTGCTGTACACACTCAAATCCAGCTGGAATTGCGGAGGATATGCGGGCCCTGATTTTCCTTCTTTTTTTTGGGTTTTGTAAAACAAACAGAGCAAACTGGCACGAAAACAACATTCTGCGCAGAGCGACTCTTATCAGATCTGCACTTGAACTGGAAACAAGCAGAAACGAGCTCTCGACAGAACGCTAAACGTCTCCTTCTGCCCCTCTGACGCCCGCTTATCTTCCTGTACGGGAAAGATTTATATTACAGATTTAGATGCTGTTAATGTGAAGTCAACGTGAAGTCGCGTGAATGTTCCTGAAGCAATAACAACATGGTTAGTTGTGCGTTTGTAATACAAACATGTGGCAGATATGTGGGCATGTGGTGTGAGAAATTATTTTAATTTACAAATATTCCATTCATACATGCATTAAAGTACAAATATATCCATGCATTCTCTCGGGTAATATGAGCTCATAAAAATGCATTTATAATAATTGTACAAGAATTAGAAAAATGCTGTTTAAAATAGTTTTAGATGGAATATAGCATTCCCAAAACCATTTCATGTCAACACACACATCGCCCATACTGCCATTTTGTTCTAAACAGCAATGACCTACAACTCAAAGAAACGCAGCTCGTCTATTTCAGTGAAGAATAGCACTAATAATGCAAAACGTTCTGGCTGTGATGTAACTCAAGAGCAGGATCACACACACACACACACACACACACAAGGTCGGTGTAACTCATCCTCACTACATTCCTGCACTGATTCTTTACTCTTCAGCAACATAAACACATTTAACCAGCGCGGCATACGAATAATTTCTGCTCACAGTCAACGGATGACAAGAGACACGATTAAAGTACACTAATGCATGTCTCTGAACCGCTGGTCACCACACGACTGAAAACCATATTCTTGACCAGAGAGAATATCTTTGTCTCTTTTTCAGAAACAATATCTAAATATGCTTTCATGCTTAAAATCAGTGAAATCTGCCAGTCGAACGAGAAGAAATACAAATACATCCTTAATAAACAACATCCATTTACCCGAGAAACTAAACGGCACAGATATCTATCCTAATACCTTGTTCAGATTTGTTTCCCGGGTAAAAGCACTTGGTTTTTTAAGGATGTATTTGTGTTTCGTCTTGTTGGACATAAAAGTAAATATTTTCAATAGGCTTCTTATTTTATTTATCTTTATTTGGGTTTTTCGCAGTTTGTCTGCTTTCATTAGAGAAGAGCAGCGTGAACATTCATCTAAACATCACAAGTCAAACGAGCTTCACATAACATGAGAGAGTGAGGAAATTATGCATTTTCATTTTTGGTCAACAATTCTAATGAGTAGAATTTTGGAAGGAAGAAAAAAGAATAAAAAGGAAGGAAGGAAGCAAAGGAAAAAGATAGATAGATAGATAGATAGATAGATAGATAGATAGATAGATAGATAGATAGATAGATAGAAAAGAAAGAAAGAGATAGAAAAAGAAAGATGGATGGATGATAAATAGAAAAACGATAGATAGATAGATAGATAGATAGATAGATAAAAGAAAGAAAGAGAGATAGATAGAAAAAGAAAGATGGATGGATGGATGATAAATAGAAAAACGAAAGAAAGAAAGAAAGAAAGATGGATGGATGACAAATAGAAAAACGATAGATAGATAGATAGATAGATAGATAGATAGATAGATAGATAAAAAAAAAGAAAGAAAGAAAGAGATAGAAAAAGAAAGATAGATGGATGGATGGATGGATGGATGATAAATAGAAAAATTAAAGATAGATAGATGAAAAAGAAAGAGGTAGAAAAAGAGAGATAGATGGATGGATGGATGATAAATAGAAAAACGATAGATAGATCGATAGATAGATAGATAGATAGATAGATAGATTGATAGATAGATAAAAGAAAGAAAGAAAGAAAGAAAGAGATAGAAAAAGAAAGATGGATGGATGGATGATAAATAGAAAAACGAAAGAAAGAAAGAAAGAAAGATAGATGGATGGATGACAAATAGAAAAACGATAGATATATAGATAGATAAAAAAATTAAAAAGAAAGAAAGAAAGAGAGAAAAAGAAAGATAGATGGATGGATGGATGATAAATAGAAAAATGAAAGAGATAGATGAAAAAGAAAGAGATAGAAAAAGAAAGATAGATGGATGGATAAATTGAAAAACGATAGATGGATAGATAGATGAAAGAAAGAAAGAAAGAAAGAAAGAAAGAAAGAAAGAAAGAAAGAAAGAGTTCAGGCAGCAGTGTGCAACAGCAGGAAAGCAGCACTCACTCTCCTCTCCTCTGATTGGTCGAGAGCGTCCTCAGCCCACCCAAGAAGCCGCAGCAGCCCATGGGCATAAATCTGAGCCTGACTCAAACAATCTGCAGCTCTCTCTCTCTCTCTCTCTCTCTCTCGCTGCGCATTATTCTCTCCGTTCTCTCAGTGCTAATAAAACACAACTCCTCTCAGCTCTGGCCAACAATATTATTTTGGTAAAGACTTAATTGGGTTTGCTCTGAGTGAAGGGAACATGTGTGCCATACGTGTGTGTCAGTACGTCATGCGTGCGAGATGACGGCAAACTTATGCAATGAGCAAACACATGAGAGCGTGCTCAGGTAAAGCTGCGTGGATGCGTGTTTGTGCTTGAGTGTGTTTGTGCATAATCGTGGCCGACTGCCAGGGTCTGGATTATTATCTGCACCAGAGCGGCCAATCACAGCGGGTTTCCGTTCAAAAGCATTATTGCCGCTCATTAAAATGAGCCAAATGCCATTTAAAGTGATTAATGTGACTTTCTTTTGATGATTTTTCTGGGTTGCATCTAATTTGTCAAACGCCAAAAATCTGAAGCGCAAGAAACACATCAAAGACATGTAATTACAATGATGTGAGTTCAAAACTCCAGTGTCTCCATGACAACAGGGTGAATAATAAACACGCCCCCTCAGTGCGGTGGACACCAGTGAGTCATCACACACACACACTCACGCACGATGACACGCAGAAAACACGTACAGATCAGAACTCAAGGAAACCCAGTCTGGAGGGAATGACAGATTTCTGTAGTATCTCGTAGACACATAAAAAGGAGAGCAAGATGGAGACAAACGAGCCAATAGTTCTCCCATTGGTCTGTGGTGATGATGTAATAGGTGGGTGTGTCTCTGAGGCTCCGCCTACTTTGAGGTGTAAATCTTCTCCGGTTCATTTCTTCTGTTCAGGCCATCGAGGTCAGACGCGAGTGAAAACATGAACACACCGGAGTTAAAGCTGTTTTGTTGTTTGATTAACATTAATGACTTAGAAGCAGGTATTTATAGGTTGCTGTCACTTTAAGTCCGAGCGCACAGATTCAGTAATGATACACATCCGATTTATTTCTCAACTCTTTACGTTCACTTAAGTATGGAGCCCTGCACATGACACGCAAGAAAAAAAAGTAAATTGTGTGCAATTGTACTAATTCGTTCCCTCGATTTACTAAATTGTACACATGATTTACTAATTTGTTTCCTCATTTTACCAAATCATGCACACAATTTACTAATTCGTTTCCTCATTTTACTAAATCGTGTCCAAAATTTACTAATTCGTTCCCTCTATTTACTAAATTGTACGCATGATTTACTAATTTGTTTCCTCATTTTACCAAATCATGCACACAATTTACTAATTTGTTTCCTCATTTTACTAAATCGTGTCCAAAATTTACTAATTCGTTCCCTCGATTTACTAAATTGTACGCATGATTTACTAATTTGTTTCCACATTTTACTAAATCGTGCGCACAATTTACTAATTCGTTCGCTCGTTTTACTAAATCGTGTCCAAAATTTACTAATTCATTCCCTCGATTTACTAAATTGTACGCATGATTTACTAATTAGTTTCCTCATTTCACTAAATCGTGCCCACAATTTACTAATTCGTTCGCTCGTTTTACTAAATCGTGTCCAAAATTTACTAATTCGTTCCATCGATTTACCAAATCATGCGCACAATTTACTAATTCGTTCCATCGATTTACCAAATCATGCGCACAATTTACTAATTCGTTTCCTCATTTTACTAAATCGTGCCCACAATTTACTAATTCGTTTCCTCATTTTACTAAATCATGTCCAAAATTTACTAATTCGTTCACTCGATTTACCAAATCATGCGCACAATTTACTAATTCGTTCGCTCGTTTTACTAAATCGTGTCCAAAATTTACTAATTCGTTCCCTCGATTTACTAAATTGTACGCATGATTTACTAATTTGTTTCCTCATTTCACTAAATCGTGCCCACAATTTACTAATTCGTTCCATCGATTTACTAAATCGCACGCAAGATTTAGTAATTTGTTTGCTTGATTTACTAAATCGTGTGTCATTTGCGGAGCTCCGTACTTAAGACATAACCAACTGTGTTTATTAGAATACTTGCCAAGACTGGTATTTTGACGTAATTTTGTGTTGTATATGTCTGTTCAAGCGCATGGAGATGCAAAAGAGGAATCAATTCGCTGTTTGTGCATCTGAAATGCACCTCTACGTGTGCTGTGCGTGCAGATAACAGCGTGTGAGTACCAAATTGATGGTAAAACTTAGCAATTAGTTCGCGAAACACATGCGTGCCGTACCCTGGGGCCTGGTTTGTACGTATTACGGATCAACTACGATCCGTTTAACCCCTATCTTAGAGCGAAATATTGACCGGAGCATCACACTAATTAATTTTCGCTGAAATTTCGATATTTCCAACTTCTTTTTACCCCTAGGCAAAAAGAACTTTGCCGTGAGTATATCAGGGCTTTGAGATCTCTTGACAAAACCAACCTGAGATATGAAAGAGTTCTCATTTATTCTGATCATTCTTTCCTATGGAAAATGCCAAACACCATGAGAAAAACTACATTTGGAGTTGAATTGGAATATTGAAACTTGCTGAGCTGGTTTAAAGTGATTCATTTATTCGGAGGTTAAACGTCAAGACGTCATGAAGTGAGCAGGGATTAAAGTGAAAGGTAGAATGAGTTGATAAACAGGTCTGGCCATCTAAATCTCAAACAGTTCCTCTCATACATTGACAGAACATCTCCTCGCTGTGAGATCTGCACAGACCAATAATGTGAACATCTTCATGATTACAATACATTGATAGTCTTCATCAGGGACAATGGCAGCTTGTAAAGCTCAATTGTCCGACAGTTTCGTAACATAATCCAGCCTCTAACTTGAAAGCTACACTGCAATCAGCGCTGTTCCTTTCTGAGCTCTCGTCTTTCACTGATGCAAAAAACCAGCAAGAGAGTTATTAACCGTTTTATTCAGATGTCACATCAGAGTGACAGAGGTGTGGTGAGAGAAGACAATCGGGGTTTATTGGTCTGTGCCAGCAATGCTTCGTTATTTAAACATTCATACATTTGCTTATGTTCTGTTCAAACATGACGTTGCGACATTTTTCCACCCGAAACCGATGGCGGACGATCCCACATTTAATGTCAAACAGTGAAAAATGACCACCGAAGAAGCACTTGCAAGCAAAAAAATGTTCATGCAAAAATGAATGTAATTGAACAAGATGATTCTGTAACCTGTCTCTATGACTTTCTTCTGTGGAAGGCAAAAGGAGATGTTTAGCAGAATGTTCACACTGCTCTTTTTTGGATCTTGACAGTCACTGTTTGCTTGCACTTGAGCATGAACTTTGTGATAAACATCTGCTTTCGTGTTCTAGTGCAGAAAGAAAGTTTGAAATTAGTTAATAATGAGAGAATCGTCATGTTGCACAAGGTTCTTCAGATTCTTTATTGGCATCTACGGAACATCCGTGGAACATTTCAATTGCACAAAAGGTTCTTAATTGCGGAAAAAGGTTCTTTGGATTTTTAAAATGTTCTTCATTTAAAAAAAATAATAAAAATCACTGAAAGGCTCTTTTGGGAACCAAACATTGTTCTTCTATGGCATCAGTGTGAAAAAATCCTTTTTAAAACCTTGATTAACTCTTTATTAACACCCTTTTTAACTCTTTCCCCGCCAGCGTTTTTTTTTTTAAAGCTGCCAGCCACCGCCAGCGTTTTTGATCATTTTCACAAATGTTTCATGTTCCCCAGAATATTTTGTTGTATGAATATCTGAACATGCAATGTATCAAAAGAAAGCTTTTAAACAAACAAACAAACAAAAACATTTTATTCTAGCTTCATGCATTCTTTTCTTATCAACACTTGAATATGGGTAAGTTTCATAAAAAAGCAACATTTTGAGCAAAAAGCTGCGACTACAACTGGATCAGATTCAGAATGATAATCAAAACACAGATGGAGTAAAATGAATCCACCAACGCTCATCCTGGGTCAACATTTCATTTGGTAACATTAGACAGTTTTAATTTATATGCTTTTTAATGTTAATAATCACGTTATTTTACATATGCATATGATTACATATGCTATTGCTTGTTTTTGCTTCTTCTTCGCCTGTGTTTTGATCAGGAGATTCAGTCATCTTTCAGAAGATGAGTAATAGCACCCTCTACCGTATAACAGTGAAAACATGGAAAGCCATAAAATCCCGTCTTTGGTGGGGAAAGAGTTAAGAGGTTGGGGTGAATTATTCCTTTAATAGAAAGAAAGAAAGAAAGAAAGAAAGAAAGAAAGAAAGAAAGGCGAATAATGTGAATCCAGCAGACACATGCACTGTAAGAGTTGAGAAGACGCGCAGCATCAGTCCTGAGCTTTATTCTGTCTCTCTTGTCCTTCATGAATGAAAGAGGGACAGAAAATAGGAAGGAGGAAAAGCCTGAGGGGCATAAAAGAGGGACGGGGGTATTTAGCCGGTTTTACCCTCTCTAAACTCCTTCCTTCCCTGCCTGGGTATCTGAGCTCCGGCTCTGTGCCGCTCGGGCCACTGACTGGATGGACAGCTGCTATTAAAAGTTGATTGTTTCAGGTTCACAGAGTGTGAAAGGGTGTTATTGGGGTCTACGATCCCCGTGAGGGTGGTCTCCACGCCGCAGAGAGGGCGAGAGGGGGAGGCAAAGGAAAGTGTCACGTGACACGAGTCTCGCTGCGCAGCCCCAAAAAGGAATCTGGCGGAAAAACACACCACTTGTTGCCGCCTGCCTGCCTGGATTCTGCCTTGGCCGGCTTTAGTGAACGCCGTCTCTCACACACTTGGTTTCACACAGTAAAACACAGCAAGGAACATCCCACCCACAAATACACACACACCTATTTAGACTAAACAGACAAAAAAGAAAAAAAACTGTAGTTGCTCCGAAAGACCTTTAGTCTACTCTACTCTCTTTAATAATAAAGGTTCTTCTCTCAATTTAACATCCATGGAATATTTCCATTCCACAAAAGGTTCTTTAAAGTGGAAAATCAAATGTTCTACACACTTTTAAGAACTGATCACTGAACGGTTCTTTAGGGATCCAAAAATGTTCTTCAATGTCATCGCTAAGAAAACCCCCTTTTGAAACCTTTATTTTTAAGAGTGTAATCTGGATAAAAATTTTGAAAACGTTTTCTGTCCACACTAAGTTCACACAGAACATGTTTTTCTATTCCAATGCGCTACTTTTCCATTGTTTTTCTAAGTAAATGTGCTAGATGGACGTGTATGAACGTTACGCTCACATCTTGAGTCTTTTGCAGCGTCTCGCACATGAGCAAGTTAAAAGAATTTCAACTTTTACATGAAGTGCCGCTCATCAATGTCAGTCCCAAAACAGTGGACCAATCAGAAGAACTCGGAGGCGTGGCTTTTGAGACATGATGCAAAAACTGCAATAATAAATAAATAAATGTAGTTATTTATAATTGCCGTTTTTGCCGTCTCAAAAGCATGTGTCGAGACCTTTGCATTCTGCGCTACGCTTTTTTAAAAACAATTCCTGAGTGCTGCGTCTCGCATTTTTAGATGCAAAGACACGTTCTGTGTGAACGAGCCTTAAGGGACGAGAACGCATTAAACGCGGCGGAATGGAAAAAAGATGTGAAAAAACAAAACGTTTTTTAAAAGTTAAACTTTTTAACTGGAGCGCTGCTGTCGTTTCATGCACGAGGCACTGCAAAAGATGCAAGAGCAACGGTCAAACACGTCCATCTAGTGCATGTTTATATAGAAGAACGATAGAAAAGAGGCAAAGTTTAATGCTAAAGCACATTCCCTAAGAAGACATTATTGTCAAGCTTTTTGAAGACGCACAAACATTTGATAACACCATTTCTGCATTACAGTTTGGACTGTGAAAATGGAGGTATTCAAAAACGCCGTGACGCATGTTGTACTCATATATATCTATGTTTATAAGCGCTATTCACTTTTACAGATAAAAGCTACTTTATATCTTCGTATTACATTCCTGCAAAGATGGCAGAATATTTACTCGCAATTGCTGCAGACATTTAGACAATGTTTAGAGTACATGTAAACAGATCTGCAAACGGATTCAATTCATTCGGATTGACGAAAATTGGTGCATGTAAACGTAGCCAGTGTGGACAAGAAACGTTTGGAAAACACTAAGCTGTTTTGAGACGAAAATGTACCCGAACATTCTTAAACATTAGTACTGGACCTTCATTTGACAAGTTCAGTCTCTGGATCTCCACCCACATCTTAGCAAAAGGTGACATAAATGCATCGCCTCTTTAGCACTTTCCTGTGTAACATCTCAAGCTGTCCGAGAGGCCGACTCCGAGGGAGGTTTCTGGTCAGATCTGTGCTGAGTGTGAGTATGCTAACGGAAGCCTTTTGGCACTAACGCAGGTCCATCAAACACTAATGAGCTCGGGGGGAAGAGGAAGACACCCTACAGAGTCTTTCTCACCTCAAGAACAGACACCACATCAACCTGGAGAAGGATTCGCAAACGCTGACCTCTTCAACTGTGCTGAAACAAACCGAGCTTGCACATAAAGGCATGACAGATAGTTGACAAATTAACAGTAAAAGTAATCTAAAACTGATTACCACGTCACAAAAAACAGTTACATTTTTGATTGACCAAAGCTTCAAGAGGTCAGACTCTGGTCAGAAAAATACTTAAGCTTTTCCTAATCACATAATGGATGGACAGAGCAGAACTTAATTTAAATGCGTGATCATTTGTTGCATCTGTTATGTTTTATGACGCATTTTTATGCTATTATTATTACACAGACTCATCTGAGATTTTCACACAGCAATTACACAGATTTATGAAGATTATATTAGATGTCTGTTTTTTCCCCCATTCTAAACTTTCACAGCCTCGATTTCTCTCTTAATCTAACATAATGTGTAGTTTGTGACCACAAGCAAATGCAGCAGCTACAAAATAAAAAATCCCCCACCTGGATAATTAAAAAAAGTGCAAAAATTCAATTTTATATAGTGTATATTTGTGATCCTGAACCACAAAACCAGTCATTATATTTGTAGCAATAGCCAACAATACATTGCATAGGTCAAAATTATTGATTTTTTTTACTTTTATGCCAAAAAACATTAGGATATTAAGTAAAGATCATGTTCAATGAAGATTAATTTCCTACCGTAAATATATCAAAAATGTGTGGATATGCATTGCTAAGGACTTCATTTAGACAACTTTAAAGGTGATTTTCTTAATATTTTGATTATTTTGCACCCTCAGATTCCAGATTTTTCAAATATTGTCTTATACATCAATGGAATGATTATTTATTTTTTTTTAAATTGGCCCTTATGGCTGGTTTTGTGATCCAGGGTCACACACACACACATATATATACACATATATGTAGCCTAAGGGCTAAAGAAAATTAAATATTGACATGCAACATTTTTGTTGCTGTTTTGCAATTGATTTTACATGAAGACCTCGCGTCATAAGACACGTAGTCAGTGTTGTTTTGGGGCTTCAGGTTAGATAGACACATTTGGAAAAGATATTCGGCACTTCCAAGTATTACCCGTTACAAGAAACAGCTGTTGAGATGCGGCCTTTAGAAGAACAGACTGACCTCCACACTGGACCTATCAGAAAACTATCACATCAAAGGACAAGAATGCATGCAGAAGAACCAAAAGAAACCTTTAAAAGCAGGCAAAAAAGCTCAGCTTGCTCAGTTGGTCGCAAAGTCTGAGACAGAGGACTGCGAGACCACCAAGATACTGCAGTCTCGAGAGACCACCGTCATGCATACTTCACGAGCTGTCCGATAAATGAGAAAATTACAGACAAATTCAAGACTTGCTGAAAAGTTCTTGACATCTCTGCGTTTTGCTCCTCTTTAATAAGCTTTGTGTGTCTTCTTGTGTTCAGCGTTTCCTCAAGAGCCCCTCAGCAGATGAGTGTGTAATGGACACACATGTTTGGATTGTTAATCAATACGCAAACATTCCACTTGATTAACACTCGCTGTGTGACGTGATACAATGTAACAGAAGAGTTCGCATCACATTCTGTACATTAATTATAAGTCATACACATCTTCTTTATTACGAAGGAACAGCGCGTTACCTTTGAAGACTGGATTCTGCCTTCATCAGTCTGTGTGGCCTCACGGTGATCCCAGCAAACTCCACTTTTCCCTGGAAAACTTGGAGCTGAAAGCCGAGAGCGTCCCGATGGGGGTTCGAGAATTTCCAATAAAGCCCCTCTTTCTCCTCACACACACACACACACACACACACACAGATGCAGATGCAGATAGGAGCTCTAAACTCTCCTCTTCACTGCGGTGTGAATATTCTCCGCTTCAGGCTCACGTGAACACAAACTCCACACAACTTTTCTCTAAAGTTCGATTTTAGAAAAGACATTCCATATTCGGTGACGCCGGTCCCGTGAGCCCAAAGTTGCAGCGGCAGCGCGAGAATGCGAGACCTCCCCCTCCCCTCTCTCTCTCTCTCTCTCTCCCTCCCTCTCTCTCTCTCGCAGACTCCGTGGACCACCCCGAAACAGGAAGTTCACTTTTTGTTTTTCTTGAGGGGAAAAAAGAGAAAGCCCTGCTGGGCAGCGTCATTGCTGCAGCATCAGTAACTCCCACAATAATAATAATAATAAGTACTGATATTTAGCTTTATAAAAAAATATTTAAAAAAACAAATAAATTTGCTCTGGATCTATTGCAGAGGGTTTTTGTTTTCTTAAAATTCCTTAATGTATGCGTTCTGAACAAAATAAGCAGCACTAATAACCACTGGATTCAAACTTTCACAAAGGTGGAACGCTTGTGAGCGCGCCTGCTCGGACACACGCGCGCACCACAAAACCCGGAGCGGAGCACAAACAGCCACAGGATTGAGTTTGGGTTTGGAGGGATGATGTTGATGATGATGTGTGACAGAGCTATTTCTATGGGTGTAAATATTAATGCATCTTTTCGAATAACTTATTAAAAAATGCAATGTATGGATTAAGATATTTATAAATCGATGGCATAATCTTAGTAAGTGCTAATTTGACAGAAAAAATGTTTACGAAATTTTACAGCGTTCCGTTTTGTTCGGAATCTAATATAATCTAATCAAAATTAAACGTTTTGGAAAACTAAAAATAACTTAAGTGGGAAAATAGCCTGGTCACATGAACACGTTTGTGGAATGTTTGACATTAAAGGTGCTAAATAGGATGTTTTGTTTTATACATTTTTGCAGTATTACTTGAAACTGTCTTTACTAACTGATAAAAGACTATTTATTAGGTGCACTGAAAGGAATATTATTAATATACATCATCTGTGCACGAGGTAGGGCCTTAAAAACATCAGCCAATCGTTTACGCGATCATCGCGTAAACGATTGGCCCTCTGGCTTGTCAATCACTGCCATGACGTTCCTTGTGAGAGACGCGCGGCTGCGCGCTCCAGTAACTTTCCACACTCCACAGGCGCCGCATGCAATGTTTTTGTCAGGAGACAGGAGTAACAACTGCAGATTATGAGTTACCTGCGGTGAGTCCGACATAATGAATCCACTAAGTAACACACTTAACGATTGTAAGGCCGATTATGAATGTAAATTGATACTTATGAGTGATTGCGCTCAAACGCGTCCAGTCAGAGCCAGTTGCGTTCAGTCTGCGATTACAGTCGGTGTTCAAATTCCATGTGAATGTATATAAATCTGCTTCAGTCGCAGGAAACAATCGCTGTATGTTGAGCACAGTCTTAGAATGTTTTAGCTAGTCGTTAAATGTGTGCCCGGCTTAATAACACAGCGAATGCCGGTGGTAAACACTCGTGTTCCTATACTCGTGCATGAGTATTAGGAGGCGTTCCCTCGAAAAGAGTTGTGATGGAGGGGGGTTGCGCTCATTTAAAAAAATCAGTCGACGAAAAGATCCTCTGTACCACCTTTAATGTAAAATCGGTCATTGACGAATACGTTTTTTAAAAGTGTAAAAAAACATAAAACACAAACATAAATAAAAAAATCGGTTTTACCGAATGACACTTTTGGTTTTACCGAATGATGATATTTTCAATCAATGCTAACAGGCTGATATCTAGCAAAAGAACAATCAAACATTTTATATTTAGTACAAGTTTTTAAAATATTACAACATTTTCCATGTTTCATAGTGGTTGCACCGAATGACCTGATGTTTCGGGACATGCGTATGAGAGTGAAAACATGAATTTTTCAAATAGTTAAAAGAGAATTAGTTACTTTACTTCATGACCATGTGGTCCTTTGCAGGTGTCTGAATGATGTCACATCCTGTCACATGATATCAGTGTTGCCAATTGCTTTCAGTTGAAAGTAGCTAAAACTGGGGCACGTTCAAGCACAAACCGGTGCGCAACGTTTTGCTACGGTTTCCGGGTTGAACGACATGTTTCCTGGAAACAGTGTGCAACGGGTTTGAGATACGTTTTCTCTTGTTTGGTGGGTGTGTCAGAAATGTCAGCCCAATCAGCGGCAACATGTATATAAACCACGCGGTATTAAAGAGACAGCTCGCACAATGGGTATTAATGTAACATAAAATACTATACTTATATATTTTGCTATTGTATTGTGAAGTGACACTTTAATAAACTTTTCTATACTCCTCTGATTATATAATGGTAAATATTACAATACCATAGCACAACAACAGTGATCAGCAATAATGATAAGCCTAATACTCACAATAAAAATAATATAGATCATAACACAGTGATAAATAATATATAGATAAAGAAGTGGATTATCCTTGACCTGAAATGTTTGTCTTTTCATCCTGAAATGCGAGGCAAGTTGTATCACAATAATTAGACGTTTCCACAAATCCCTTCACTCGATTGGGATGTTCTCTTTTATTCTGGACGGCAAGGACAGTGACTATAATATTGAGCGTATTTTGCAGTATTAAACACGTATTTATATCGATATCATCAGGCTCCGAAAATTCTTCAAAAAGAACACAGAGAATGGCCTTCTCAGCTGCCATAGTTGCAACGCTTGCGTCATCACAACAGGGTGTTCAACGCACCACCGTTTCCGTTTTGCAACGTTTTGCAACGTTTTGTCGGGGCTGAACGCAGCCCTGGTCGCTAAATGTCGCTAGATGACGTCATACTGGCGAGTCCACTGATCAATATTATAAATATAGATCAGTGGGCGAGTCACGGAATCTAGATAAGTTTTGTCCCGCTTCGATGCACCGTCCAAGAAGTTGCTAGATTTGTGGCTAGGCTTTTGAAAAAAGTCTCAAAAGGGGCGGGAAAGTCGCTAAATCTAGCGGAAAAATTGCTAAATTGGCAGCACATCCAAAATGGTCCCTTTATATTGGTTACTCCGAATGACATCAATGAAATTCATTTTTCCGGACATTCTTTCTCATAAAAAAGCAACGATTTCTACACATAATTTTAATACCATTTTGCACTATGTTGATATATGATGTTATAAAATCATGCCAGAATAAAAATGAAATGTAAAATGGAAACCGAATGACATTTTGACACTTCAACATCTTTAAAATACCTTTATATGCAAAATATAATTAAAACTTGGATTCAATAAAAGAGATCTAGTTGTACTACCTTTCATACTTTGGATGTCATTTGTTTTTTACTGAGGCCTTTGGACAAAAAATGACCTGTCACGTCATTTAGTACCCATATAAAGCTAACAGACTTGAGTGGCAAATATCAACAGAATATCAACTGCCATTTCACATTTTTACATTCCATTCAAGTAAATTGTGTTTATTCATATCATTTCAACTGTGTGAACAGCCGCACGAGACATTTCTCACTCGCGAAACTGACCGGAAAAGCGCGCGAACAGAAGTCTGACATTTTCTGAGGTAAGACACAGCGAATTACACCAATAACTACAACCAAACGTCTAAAAATTGCATAATAGCATATATTTGAAATAGCATATGAACATAATGTCGTAATAATGTTTAGGTGAATTTTACAGTAGCCTACCTACAGTCAAAGATTGATTAAAAAACGACTAGATTTGGCATTTTGAATTAAGAACAGTCAGTGAATGAATTAAGAAATTCTTTTGAATTAAGAACGGTGGCTATAGCAATGGATTCTATCTATATCTTTCCTTTTCTTTCATTAATATGTTTTGGTAAACATGTTACTCCGAAAGAAGTGTGGCACAACATGGTAACGGTTCCTACAACGTCGCAAGAGGGCGACACCATAACATTTGTGAAAATACACGTTCATAAAGCTAAAATCTGAGCACGGTTTACAACAAATCAATCAGATGTTATTTTCCTGGTCTAAATTTCACCTTCACAATCAGTTAAACTCTAATTCAGGTCTATTTCTGACCGGCCAGTGGTTTGCCACACAGTGCACATTCAATCCTATTAGACTGAAGGGTTTGTAGGGTTTGTTTCTGGTTAATAAGGGCTGCATGGAAGCACAGACTGAGTTCCGTGTGTCCGGTTACAGGTGAGGTGAGTGGCGCTGTAATCCACTAACAGCGCTGACCTTAAGCGACAAGACTGTCGGCATTTTGCCAAGATCTTAACCACTATCCACACAAACCAAAACCAATTCCACCTGGCAATCTGTAGCACTTTCCTTAAAGTTTGTCCCTGCAAGTCCTTGAAGTGCAAGATAAAATCCGGTATATTTTTTTGAGTGAATCTCGTGATTTTACCTTATAAAAATACGGAAGAGGATTAGGGCCAAGCAATAATAAAAATATAAAACCATCTCGAGATTAAAGTTGTTAAATTTCGAGAAAAATGTCGTTAAATTATGAGTTTATTCTCAACATTTTATCTCGACTTTTTTCTCGAAATTTAACAACATTTTTCTCATAATTTAACGAGTTTGTTCTCGTAATTTAATAACTTTATTCTCAACATTTTATCTCGACTTTTTTCTCGTAATTTAATGAGTTTATTCTCAACATTTTATCTCGATTTTTTTCTCGAAATTTAACGAGTTTTTTCTCGAAATTTAACAACTTTAATCTCGAGATGGTTTTATTTTTGTATTATTGCTTGGCCCTAATCCTCTTCCGTATACAAACAACCAAAAGACAAAAAAAAACAAAAACGTTTTGAATTTATATAATGAACTTGGTCAATATTTGTTTGCATAAATTATAACTTATTTTAATTACACAATACAAATGCAGCCTATTTATTATTGTCATTAGATTTGTTTTGTATTATTATATTATGTGTGGCATTTTAGAATTCATATTTTATTTACCCATTATAATATAATATCAAAATATTCTATGTTGAAGTATTATACCGCCTAATAATATTCCCTGCCCTGCCCAGTGGCAAATATCAACAGAATATCAATTTACATTTTTACATTCCATTCAAGTAAATTGTGTTTATTCATATCATTTCAACTGTGTGAACAGCCGCACGAGACATTCCTCACTCGCGAAAAAACCGCTAAACTGACCGGAAAAGCGCGCGAACAGGAAATCTGTCTGACATGAAGACAAACGTTTTCTGAGGTAAGACGCAGCGAATTACACCAATAACTACAACCAAACCAAAAAAAGCCTCGGCATTCCGTTGGAGAGAGTGGAGGACGACAGCGCATGCGTGTGAACTGCTCGGGAATTATTTAATTAAAAAAGTTCGAATTTTATACCGCAATTTGACAGTTGGCGAGCTTCGTATAAAAACTTAATATATCCTATTCGCTGTTCTTAAACACTGAATCAGGTTTGTTTGGTCGTCATCAAAATTTGAGCTTCAAACCTGACGTGATTATCGGCCGATCGATCAGATGAAATCGGAAATCGGCATTGTCATGACGTCATTTTCACTCCAGCGTGATCAGTCACATGACATTTACGACTCAGGTGACTGAGAAAAAAAAATCTAACTGAACTGAACAAAAATGGCAGCATGAAGTTTTGGCATTTTATTTTAATTATCGATTTCAAGTGATGAAAAAATGCGTTAAGTATACAACCTCCTCACAAAGTATGTATTGACTTCTGAATCTCAATAGAGAACAACATATCAGATCATCTGTGCAGTGTCATTGGTGCTGAAAGGCTCCAGAGATTCAGTGTTGTATTAATGAAGTTTTAAGTGATTGAGTGAAGGTTGTGAATGAGATTTGATCTCGTGTGATTGGTCAGTTTGCTGGCTTACACTCACACAGATGCTGTGAGCATATGCACAGCGACTTCCAGACTGCCAGGTTAAGCTCTCTCTCTCTCTCTCTCACACACACACACACAAACAAATAATCAAATAAACAAGTTTCTTATATGAGCACTATGAAAAACACTTCCGAGATTGATGTAAGATATTAATTCCAATGCTGACTTTGCGTAAAACATGATTAATATGTGATATGTACCGTCTTTACACAGGAACAAGTTTTGGATTTAAGTTTGTCTAGAACCAAAAATCATAATATATGACTTTATTAAGCACTAATTTGTTAGCCAAAACCAATCTTGTAAAGCATTAAAATCAGAATGAAGAGATTTATACAGAATAAGAATTAGATGCATATATGACTGTATCATCAGCATAAAGTTGAACCTGACAATTTTTGAGAATTAATGGTCGATTATTTACATAAATAGAAAAAAGAAGTGGTCCCAGTATTGAACCTTGAGGCACACCTCTGTTTTGAATCAAAAGATCGGATTTATTCCCGTTTAGGACAACACATTGTTTTCTGTTGTGCAGATATGAATTAAACCACAAAACTGTATTTTCAGAAAAACCAATAGCATGAAGTTTATCTAAAAGCAAATAACAATCGACCAAATCAAAAGCCTTAGTTAAATCAAGAAAAATTGAAGAGTTTGGTTCCAAAACGCGATAAACGGCATTTAAAAAAAACGGAGTTTCCGCCAAAATCAGTATCTGGTCGGTATTGAAAAGTCATTTATTAATTTTGCGCAAAATGCGATATCCGTCGTGTTATTCTGTCATGTTTTCTCCCTTTCTTTTCAAAACGCAACAAACGCCAGTCTCCTTTCTCCGCAGAACGCGATATATCCGCTCAACCAATCACAGCGCACCATTCCACACACTGTAAACATTGAAGGCTTTTTTAAAAAGCCGTTTTTAATACCAGTGTACTCTGCAAATGTGTTTATTTAACCGTGCGGTGGCGCCAGATACTCTTTAATCGGTAATGACAAATAATTTATAACATTAACAAGATGACCCGTTGAATTCATTTTGGGAGCGACGGCTGAATGTATTTTTAGTAAAATGCCTTTTTATAAGATAAATATTGGCAAAGTTCAGACTCTGTCATATATGTGAATCAATCTACTTTGTTGTGTATTTTCAATTTGAAAAATAACTTTTATATTGATGGATTAATTGCATTTTGAAAAAAAAAAGTGTCATGGAGTTATTGCATTTTGGGGAAAAAATAACACGTTTTTATAATAAACTTTTTAAAATCAAAATGTAGATTTGAATTTGAATGTTTTTATAAACAAAAGATGCTACGTGAAAGTTTGAAACAGAAAATAGTGGTTTTCATCTTGCCACTTTCTTGGTAAAGAAAACACCTTTTTACTCAAATGAATCAAAATTAACCAAACTCTTCAATTGCACCTGTGAGTTTGCCATTATCTGAAGCTGAAAACACAAGTTGTCAATTGTGTTTTATTCTTTTAAGGACATATGAACTAATATCCTTATTTATGTGTGTGTGTGTGTGTGTGGTTTATTCTTGCCAGCCATTTCGATCGGTGCTGTTTTGAATTATCTAAAAGAACTGTCATAAGAGGCTTTCCCCAGAATGCACCTGTCCGCTGGTTAAATTGGTCCAGTCTAAATCAGGTAAAGGTAAGATTTCAACCACCTGTGCGAGAATCCACTGTATGAGGAGAGATCAGCCTCAGTTCACAAATAAAAGTTGCAGGTGTCCATTCACATAAACCTCCTCAAGCTCATTGAGAGCTTACAACTCTTTCTGGATTAGCGTGAATGCACGTGATTAACCGAGCCGAAGGCGAACGCGCTGATCTATTCACAGAACCAAAGTGAAAAGAAGAAGCTTTTGCCCATCACTTTCCAAAGCTGCAGAGATGCCAGAGGAATATAGAGGAATTCATGCAAGATATACTGCCGTTCTGAGGCAAACAACACTGGAAATTATATTAAAATATGCATGCATGTATATCAGGGTGTATTTTAGGTCACCATTTTAAATATTTTTTTTACCATTTTTAATCACCTTTTACTATTTGTGCAGTTAATTTCAATAGTTCTGCAGTGACAAAAGAGTTTTTAATATAACATGTTCCATAAATAATACATGTTCCTTCTCACTCGGCAAGAAATTATGTGCTTTTAATATACTATCTCTGTATTTAAAAAATTAATTTAGCACTTGTAGGACACTATGGGTTTAAGTGTACTAAAAGTGGAATCTAAATACATTTTTAAATACAGAGATAGTATATTAAAAGCACACATTAGTTCATATTTCATGGTGTCTCAAAATAGCACACTTAGTTGTTCTTAATATTATCCTAAGAAGTACTAAAGAAGAATTTTTAGTATATTAAGTATGAAATTAGTGTGTGAAAATAGAGCACTTTAAGTACATTATAAAAATGTACTTTTTTTTTTCACCTGAGAGAGTGTGTGTGTGTGTGTGTGTGTGTGTGAGAGAGAGAGAGTGTGTGTGTTTACGGTGCGTATTTCTGTATAGAGTGTAACTCTACATCTGTTGCTCAGCCCTTCGACATCTGGGCAGCTTTCTCTCACTCAACGAAATCCATCCAGTCTTTACAGGATTTGTTTTTCCACTGCAGATGGTCCTGTGCACATGTTTCCCTCCCATTGGCTCTGGGTCCGACCCTGCTACCGGCACAGCACACTCAGATCTGCATAAAAGGACGCTTTCACCCCGTCTGTTCCACCCCGTCTGCACACACACACACACACACACGCTCAGGAGAGACCGGCACAGAGATGCATGCGCAGGAGAGGCAGGTAAGCATGCACAATTATATGAATCATTCTCTATTATTATTTGCTTTGTTTTTGTTTCTTTTTAATGCATTTATTTTTATGCACAAAATCACTGAATGCATCTCATTATCTCACTTAAAGTGTGTGCAACATATGTATCTTAGAAATAATGTGTGCATTGCTCATAAATTCATTAGAAGCAGAAGAGATTGAAGTTTCATTAGAATAGCATGCTTAACTTAGTTAACATCCACTTAAACAAGCTAAAACAAATATTGCACATTAGTTTGTGCAAAGCAAAACTCTTTTTCTAAGATAAAGATAATGCATGCATCTTATTATCTCACTTCAGCCTTAAAGTTGCAAATGTATGCAAACATATATAACGTCTTCGAAATGTGTACATTATTCATAATTTCCTAAGAAGCGGAAGAGATTGAAGTGAAGATTTATTAGAATAGCAGGATTAACAGGTTCTGTCAGGGATGTCTGATTATGTTGGTGCATTTTTTATGACAAGCTCTAAATAATAATTATTCTTCAGACAGCTCCAGGAAACTATTTTATTCCTTGCGTTTGCAATGAAATATTCAGATTAGTGTGGATTAATTTATGTAGAATTCATTGTAAAGGTGGATGTTAACTTGAAATGAATCAACAATAATTTGTGCAAAGAAAAACACTTTCTCTAATAGGAAGATGCATCTCATTATCTCACTTTAGCCTTAAAGTTGCAAACATGTGCAACATATGAAATATTTAGAAACGTGTGCATTGTTCATGAATTCATTAGAAGCAGAAGAGCTTGAAATGAAGTTTCATTAGAATAGCAGGATTAACCGGTTCTGGGATAAATTCCTATGAAGTTGGTGCCTCTGAGAAAAATGTTTTTATGGGAAGCTCTAAATAAAAATAATTCATCAGACAGATCTAGGAAACAATTTTATTCCATGTGCTGGTAATGAAATATCCATATGTGTGGATTCATTTGATTGTAAAGATGGTTGTTAACTTTAACAAGTTGCAACAAATGAATTAACAGTGAATGTTTCACCTTATTTCTGCAAATCAAAACAATGATTTTCTAATGGGAAGATTTGTTAATTAGTTTTGACAATAGGAGCGTCACCTCAATCTTCCTCCACCAGAGGTCAGTGCTGTTCAACAATACTGAAGCGTCCGTCAGTTTACAGTATGTCAGGCTTTAATGAATCATTTGGCTTGATACATTCACACAGTGATAGTAAATACAGTAACAGTTTTGCATGATCCCATCACTATAACTTCACATTTGTTCATATTTTATATATAGAATCCAAAGGTATATTGAGTTTGTCTTATACTTTTGTCTGTTTCTTTTTTGCAAAGAAAAACCAAGAAAGTCACCTGGATAGTGAAACATACAATCTGATGGTGCTTTTCTATGATCAACTACGTTTTTGGGTGAGTATACGCATATTTATAAATGGATTAAAGGGTTAGTTCACCCAAAAATGAAAACTCTGTCATCATTTACCTGCTGTTCCTGTATGACAACATGAGGGTGGGTAAATGATGACAGAGTTTTCATTTTTGGGTGAAATAACCCTTTAATAATGGCTTCAGAATTTTTAATAAAATAAATTTGTTATCTTAAATAATGAACAGTGAATCTCCTGGCAATATTATGTTTGGATTAAACTTGTGCAAGAGTAGAAATTAAGGGTAGCGCTTTATTTTACAGTCCTGTTCCCCGTGTACATACTTTGTAATTATTATAGTAATCGTAATAACTGGGTAATAACTACTGTAGGTACTAACCCTAAAAAACAACCTTAGTTGGGTTGAAAACGGACAAATCCAGCGATTAGGTTGTTTTAACCCAGCGGTTGTTTGACTAACCTGCTGGGCAGTTTTATTTAACCCAACTATTGTTTAAAAATGACTATATGGCTGACTTAAAATGAACCCAAAATATGTTGGAAATTAAAAATCAGACACATAATTACTAGAGACAACAATAATAATCAAAAGGTGAACATTTATTAATAAACATTTTAATAGATATTTATTGTTTAATTATTATTCATTAAACTTGTTAATAAATGTTTATTTATTAAACATATTAATAAATTTCCAACATATTCTAAGTTAAATTTAAGCAATTAAGACAGTAATTTTTAATCAATAGTTGAGTTAAATAAAACTACCCAGCAGGTTGGGTCAAACATTTAACCCAACAGCTGGGTTAAAACAACCCAATCACTGGATTTTTCCATTTTCAACCCAACTTGGGTTGTTTTTAACTCAGCATTTTTTTAGTGTAACCTTAACCCATGTATTACCCAGTACTTTCTTATGTAAATACACTGTAAGTGCACATACTGTAAAATAAAGTGCAAATTAAGAAGTTGTATACTTAAAGACAATGAAGCCTATTTTAAAGACTAAGATTTAATTTTTGCATTATGACATTAGTTTATAACAATTAATCATGTTTACACACAAATTCTCATTATTATAATGCAAAAAAAATAAAAAAATAATCAGAATTTAAAGTATAATTTTATTTATTATATAAAGAATAGTTTTTTTATTATATATTTATTTATGTATTTATTACTTTTTTTTTTTTGTGAGATTCACCACTAGTTTGCTCTTAGATTTTTGAAGAAACGCTGTGATGCTGTGAAACTATCCACAGCTTTCCCTGTTGACCTACTAACATAAACACACTTTCTTCTCTGTAAGCTGAAAGTGTCTCTCGCTGTAGCTTAAGCACTTTCCAAGACGGCCTGGTCGTTTCCATCCGCAAGAATTAGGTCTGCGCAGGAAATTAAGTGAGTGGTTGGGGCTTTGAGCCAATGAGGGTTTAGAGAGAATGAAAAGACAGGTGACATTAATTCCCTGACCTGTGCTGATGCTAGCTTACTCCAGATAAACGAACAGTGCTCGTCCTTTCTGAAATCACCCAACACTCTCTTCATCTCGGCGCTCTTTTAATCATATAGATGCTTACGCTTTATATCACAACGGTTGTGAAACGGCGTATCCTGGATATTGACTTTCTTGTACAACAGTATGTCATCACACTGCAGATTTAAGAAATCACATATTTATTTATTTGTTCTAAATTAATGTAGCATTTTCACCACATTGCCAGTAGGGGCTCTGTCTCTGCACAGCGGCGAGAAACCCTTTTACATGCGAAGACACGATTACCATTGCTCATACTTTGAGTTACAGGTATTTCAAAACCACCAACCCATAGTGTTAAACTTGGATGCATAACTCATTTAAACATTAGAGAAGATGCTTTTATCCAAACTGATTACGTTTTAACAGTGCATGCATCCCCTGGGATCCGAACCCATGAATTCCCGTTGTTAGCACTATGTTGACCATATGATGAATGAATTGTTAAGGATAGGTTGCTTATTAGATGCACCATTTTCAGCTGCTGGACGATAAAAGATTCAAAGAAAAGTAGAGAAGTCGAGCCAGAAGCCTGGGATTGAGCTTGATCTCAAGCCAATTGAATCTGTAGTAATTTGAAAAGTAAGTGAATGGTTTTCTGTCAACCCATACATGAACATACTTCTGTTTTACTGAAATAAGTGTTCTGGCAGCAACTATCAAACATTTCCCACCACTGCTTGGCTGGACAGAGAGGTTTCAGTGGGCCTACAGCCAGACAGTAGATCCAAACCACACAAATGTTTCATCACTGATGTAGGAGGCTAGAACTTGCTCCTTATGTTGCAAAAGAACACAAATGTTTGCAATTGAATGATCTTCAGACGGAGGCCTAGAAGGCAGTCATGCAGTTCCTCTGTTTGAGGTAGTTACGCTTTGCCTCCTCTGGGGTCTCCAAATTCTGAGACTCATTGGTGACTTTTGGCTTTGAGTTTGAGTTGTGGGATTTCACATGCAAAAAAACCATACAGTTTGAATGGGGTCAGGCAATGGCACATTCAAAGTCCTACCTTTTTTTCCCCAACCCTTTTGGCAAATGTTGCTGAGGGAGTTAACTGGTGGCAGCCTATCACTCTGCAGCTCTTTACTAGTTGCCCTTTGAGGTTAAGCAGGGTTGAGCCAGGACAGTACCTGGATCGGAGACCCTCCTAGGGTGAAAACTGGACTGTATCAGTCCAAGTGGCCCAGGATAGTGACATCTTCCTTTGGGTGAGATGTTAAAAAGTGGACCTGACTGGTCTAGGTGGATGCTGTACATTGGCAAACATTATTCGGGTGAAAGAAGACCACCTTCGATTTAGGGATGAACTGATATAAGGGTTTCTTCTTTACTATAACCTCAGTTGCAATGTATTATGTTACCTCGAGCCATATCTAAACCTGCCAGAGACCATCAATAGCAGAATAAGGGTATTTTTTGGATGCATTGCAGAGAAAATATCTTGAGATTGAGAGTATATCTGAAAGTGGTTTCTCTACATTAGTAGTGATACTAATGTTAATAGATCACCGTACTTCTACAGCAAGAAAGGAGAGGTTTTGTAGACAGTAGATGGGTCAGTCCAAATGGCCCAGGATAGCGACATCTTCCTTCAGATAAGATGTTAAGGTGATGGTACACGGGGCAACTTTTTGAGGAATGTTTCCGGCCCGTTTTGCCTAGTGATGTTGCTTGGGCAACAAATTTCTATCTGGATGCTTTAGATTGAAATTTGTTGACTATTCTCAATGGGAACGTGCCCAAACAACATCGCTTGGCAACATTGCTCAAAAAGTTGCCCTGTGTATCATCACCTTTAAACTGTAGACCTGACTGGATCTGTACATTGGGAAAAAAACACCTTCAGTCAACTGATATGTTACAAGGGGTTAAAGGTCCTTCAGACTGAGTCTCTCTAAAGGTGATGATACACGGGCAACTTTTTGAGCAATGTTGCTGGGCAATCTTACCGTCAACAGGGAACAAGGTAAGACACAGCGCCCGTGTCCGATCTAAAGTATCCAGATAGAAATTTGTTGCCCATTCTGAATGGAAAGTGCCCAATTTTGCCGAGCGATATTGCTTGGGCACTTTCCCATTGAGAATGGGCAACAAATTTCGATCTAAAGTATCCAGATAGAAATTTGTTGCCCGTTCTGAATGGGAAAGTGCCCAATTTTGCCGAGCGATATTGCTTGGGCACTTTCCCATTGAGAATGGGCAACTAATTTCGATCTAAAGTATCCAGATTGAAGTTTGTTGCCCATTCTCAAAGGGAAAGTGCCCAATTTTGCCGAGCGTTATTGCTTGGGCACTTTCCCATTGAGAATGGGCAACAAATTTCGATCTAAAGTATCCAGATAGAAGTTTGTTGCCCATTCTCAAAGGGAAAGTGCCCAAGAAACATCGCTCGGCAATGTTGCTCAAAAAGTTGCCCCGTGTATCATCACCTCGAGTCTGAGATCTAAAATGCCCCAACTTCAGTGCCAGAATGTCTGGAATAAGTCTTCCAAAGCTTGACACTTCTTTAAATTGAAAGACAAGAAAACAGGTGCTGATAAAGCCCACCAGGATAGCTGGAGCACTAACCTCGACCCAACTTCTTTGTTGCCAACAATAACCCTCATTCTATCTCTTCCTCGTTTCATTGCAGTTAAATTGCATGGGTAGAAAAACTTCATCCCCAGTGTCCAAGATACTAGATGCCCCAACGTTAGTACCGGAATAATGTCTGGAATAAGTCTTCCAAAGCTTGGACGCTCCATTAAATTGAAAGACAAGAAAACTGGTGCTGATAAAGCCCACCAGGATAGGTGGAGCACTAACCTCCAACCATCCTCTTTGTTGCCAACAATGATCCTGATTCTATCTCTTCCTTGGTTCATTGATGTTGAATTGCATGGGTAGAAATACTTTGTCCCCAGTGCCCAAGATGTCTCTCATCTCACATTCCCTTGTAAATGAGCTTCACCAAATATCACTGTATTCTCTTGTAGGGACTTGGGATAGGGATGAAGGATCTGTCCAAATCTTTCATCGGTAGACTACACCACCTGCCAGACTACGCCTAGAACAAAGATTAGGTAAGGACTCCAAAATATTGTTCGTTACCTAATGTACTTGCATGTGCCAGGGACCTTTGTTTTTGGCGAGCACAATGTCCAAGGTTCCCAATCTGACATTCCCTCTAGATCATTACCCCAACTGGGGACTGATTCAATTCCCTCTGTAGATGATGCAAGAAACTTCCAACCGCAAGTTTCTGTGTCGATTTGCAGGAACTCTTTATTAAACCCAGCAATGAATGCTAAAGACCGAAGAGGGCTTTGTTGCTTCCAGTTGTCCCAAACAGTAAACAATCTTCTTTTCAATTCTAGAATGCACCAGATCCAAAACAGAACACCTGCAGCATGTCTAGTTTTCTGATAGTTATTCTGGGTTTTGTTCATTCAGCTGATCCTCGGACGTCGTTACCAAAGGTACAATCTTCTTGTACTGGGAGCTTCACAACGGTGGTAGTTCATGAATCACCTCTTCTAGGATTTGATCCTGCAGTCTTTCAGTTACAAATGAAGATCTGTAACCACTGAAACTCACCACGGCACTCCACGAAACACCTTATAAAGCTGCTAAAAAGTGTATCGGCATCTATGCATGTTAAAAAATGCTTCTATTATCAAGTAAGCAGTTTACGTAGATCAGGACTTTCCGTAGATGCTTTGAATTCTATGTGATAGTTCATTGTTTTAAAATTATTATTTTTTGTGTTTTTAAAATTAGTGCAAAAATTTGCTAGTTTGAACCCTTCAGAGAACGAACCTTGAGTCTTCAATCAAGACATCTTCCCACAGGTTCCTCTTGGGCGATTGAATCTGTACTCTAAGTTGCATCAGGTAAATCTGTCTGCTGAATGAATATCTGTTCATATAACTTGAAATGTAGGAATATATTCACTCACAATCTCTGATAAATCCTCAGGCGCCACCTGTTGTTTGTTTTAGGTATGACTACATGAAAACGTTCTAGTTTTTTGATGCAAAACTCACCTACTTTTGTTGTTGTTGCTGTTTTTCTCTCTAGAGTTGCATGTTGGGGCAAGAATGATGTTCGTCCAGAAGTTTGATAATCAAGGCCTTGGTCATACGCCAAAGAATTAAGGTTTGTCTGAGAAACTAATTTGTTCAAAATAATCCCAGAATACAAAAACATATCTGATAGGTATGTTTATCACTCTGATGTAGGAAGCTATACGTTTAGTCCGGCTATACGTTACCCGTCTTCCCTTACTCGTCTAATTGTATCGCGGTGCTTCTAAATGCAGCTTTAAAACTTGTAATTTAACCATATAAAACATTTCGAGTGGCAAAGAAGTTCTGAAAGTATGTCGAATGGGTTCTGAGAGCAGTGTATTGTCTCTTTTTGACCTTTTATCCAAATCTGCTGTTTAAGAGTTTTTCTTTACTATAACCTCACTTTCACTGTGTACTTACCGCGAGTCGTATCTAAACCTGCCAGAGACCATCAATGGCAGAATAAGAGTCAAAATGCACTGCTAAATGATGTTCTTTGGATGCATTACAGGCTTATATGTAGAGATGCAGAGTAAAATATGAAAGCGGTGATATTAATGTCAATAGATCGCTGAGCTACTACAGCAAGTAAGCAGAGGTTATGTGGACAGAAGATGACAACTTTTACAAATATGAACATGCATGTGTATCTGAGAGGTGTGAATTTGTTCCTCTTGTGGTAGAAAAACGAATTACACCAAATAGTAACTTGAGCTTGTTCCTGTTATTGAAACAGTGCCACCTAGTGGAAACTGGAGGGATCTTCTTTATATTATGCAAAAGCCAGTGTTTATTTCTCATCATATTATTGAGCCCCATCTTAAAAACGGTACTGACCAATCACAGCTTAGTATCTGTTGCAGTTTTTATTCACGTTAGAGTGTCATTCATGGCAGATAAAATGCTTTGCAATGTTTCTACTGATGTAAGAATAA
>RJVU01057277.1:740221-753867 GCA_003731715.1 Anabarilius grahami
CAGTAATTCAGTGGGTCTGTGGGTTAGTATGTCAGTGTATCAGTAAGTCACTAGGTTTCACCGGAACATAAACGTCTTTGAATTAAACGAACAAAGCATGCTGCTTCCTGCTTTTGTGCACATTCACTTATGCGTACACACACACACACTCTCTCACACAAACACATATACAACAAAGTGCAGTGAAGAACTCTGTACAAAGCTAATGAGTTAAATACAGCTTTCCTGTAACTCAGTGGTTAGAGCGTGGCACTAGCAATGCCAAGGTCATGGGTTCGATCCCAGGAATTGCACATACTCAGATACAAATGTATAGAATAATGCAATGTAAGTCGCTTTGGATAAAAGCGTCTGCCAAATGCATAAATGTAAATGTAAATGTAAAATAAATCTTAAAGGGGTCATGAATTGAGAAATCAACTTTTCCTTGAGCTTTTGATATATAAGAGGTCATCGTACTATAAGAATATCCTGTAAGTTTCAGAACTGAAAACTTCCTTGTTAGTCCAGTAAAAGCTTTTATTGACATCAGACCCAGAGAACGACTCGTCTCCAAATGTGCCTATCATAGATAGGTGAAACTCCGCCTCCACAGAAGAAATCAACGCCTACTTCATCATTGTGAAGTGAAGAGAAGAGCGATACAGGACTAAAATAACATTACCTTCCAAAGGATCCTAATGCTACACTCTAAAAAATGCTGGGTTAAAAACAATATTTGGGTTAAATAAAACTACCCAGCCGCTGGGTTGTTTTAACCCAGCGGCTGGGTTAAATGTTTGCCCAACCTGCTGGGTAGTTTTATTTAACCCAAATATTGTTTAAAAATTACTGTATTTCTTGCTTAAAATGAACCCAAAATATGTTGGAAATTAACATTTATTAATATGTTTAATAAACAAACATTTATTAATACTTTTTTTGAATAATATTTAAACAATAAACATTTATTAAATTGCTTATTAATAAATGCTCATCTTTTTGATTATTATTGTTGCCTCTAGTAATTATGAGTCTGATTTTTAATTTCCAACCTATTTTGGGTTCATTTTAAGCCAGACATATAGTAATTTGTAAACAATTGTTGGGTTAAATAAAACTACCCAGCAGGTTGGGCAAACATTTAACCCAACTGCTGGGTCAAAACAACCCAATCGCTGGGTTTGTCCATTTTCAACCCAACTTGGGTTGTTTTTAACCCAGCATTTTTTAGAGTGCAGGAATATGGTTATTTATTTTCAACAATGTGAATGTCTCAGTGGAGCTTTATTTATTTGTATTCGGTTCATTTCACTGTGGATTCTTTGGTAAATCAATCGCATTTCGGCGCAAACAGACTTTTACGATATGGACTCGACAGTAATGCAACAACATGTCAGTAACTGTGTTCATTCTAACGCCTGATCTGATATTAATGATTCATATAGTCAGATGATCTTTGTCTGTGCGTCAGTAAATCAAACCAGTGACTAAACGCTCAACTTCATGTTGTTTCTCTTAGTAGGATGAAAATAATCTGTTATTTAAACAGTGATTAAATTATATAAAGAAAGCGATCAAAGAACGCTCCCTTTGCAATCGCTAGAGCTGTCAATCAAACAGCACAAGTTTATCAGTTCTGGACTCCTGTTTTATTCAACAAATCTTAGTTACATCGCGTTTGCACTGTTAGTTATGATGAAAGCATTCGTTAGTGTGCAGTAATTGAGTTGCAATGACGAGATCACTGCTTTCATGAGCTCAACAACATGTCTGTGATCGACTACAATGTTCATCACTGCAACCTTTCATGCCACGATCTGAATGTAATGCAGCACTTTTCATGATTAGTTAACCTTGAGAGCTGTAATAGTAAAAACATACTAAAAGTTTTCAAGAGAGTATTACTTAGCTATTTCATAGGCGNATATGGACTCGACAGTAATGCGACAACATGTCAGTAACTGTGTTCATTCTAACGCCTGATCTGATATTAATGATTCATATAGTCACATGATCTTTGTCTGTGTGTCAGTAAATCAAACCAGTGACTAAATGCTCAACTTCATGTTGTTTCTCTTAGTAGGATGAAAATAATCTGTTATTTAAACAGTGACTAAATTATATAAAGAAAGCGATCAAAGAACGCTCCCTTTACAATCACTAGAGCTGTCAATCAAACAGCACAAGTTTATCAGTTCTGGACTCCTGTTTTATTCAACAAATCTTAGTTACATCGCGTTTGCACTGTTAGTTATGATGAAAGCATTCGTTAGTGTGCAGTAATTGAGTTGCAATGACGAGATCACTGCTTTCATGAGCTCAACAACATGTCTGTGATCGACTACAATGTTCATCACTGCAACCTTTCATGCCACGATCTGAATGTAATGCAGCACTTTTCATGATTAGTTAACCTTGAGAGCTGTAATAGTAAAAACATACTAAAAGTTTTCAAGAGAGTATTACTTAGCTATTTCATAGGCGAAGATGTCAGCCAATCACAGCAGTGGGCGTTTACACTGAAGTCTCACAGCAGACACGCCCCTTAAAACAGCGTTCAAATCAGAGGCTAAAATCAGGGTAGGAAAAATGCCTTTTATTTCCAAATTATGACCATTTTTGATGTAAAAATCATACTAACTTTATAAGTGCACCCCAGGAAACATTATAAAACAATAAGACAGCACATAAATTAATGATTTATCCGTGCACATCATTATTGTTTTAAATTCATGTTCTGGTAATCTTGAATCAGAATATCTTCTCCCTCTTTCAGCATCTCTTCTCTTCTCTGATGATGAGGGCGGGGCAACCTGTCACTCACATGAGATCCACCAATAGCAAACCACAACCATCCAATCAATTCGCCACAGACAAAATCAAGCCCCGCCCTACATTTGTTCTTGTTTGAGATGCGTTTCACTCGATATACGTCACTATAAGGAAGAAAAGACTAGCGTAACTTCCCTTTCAAGCCGACTTTAACATTAAGAACCCTTCAGATAGTGTTGATTTGAAAATAGAACTGGATGCTTTATTGTAAGGGCAACATACAGTACTTTTTTGAGATTGATTCATGAGCAAATGAATTATAATGTACTGATATGAAGGGACTGCTCTGCTCTCAGATTTACCTCAGCACCATTTTAGCATCGTGTTTCCAAAGTGTAATGAACGACACCCTTTTCAACATGGCAAGACTTATTTGACCTGCTGAAATCAGTACAAACGGGCGATCCGAGTCACAGTTGCATATCAGATCACGCATGCAGGTGCATCAGTCAGGGACAAAATGCAACTGTTCTGTACACAACCTGACGAGAACTGCCAAAGAGTTTATCGTTCTTTTTAACTGGCCGTGTCAAGTTATGTCTCATGTACAGTTAGGTCCAAAAGTCTGAGCTTCTGAAATGCTTCTCTTTTGCATTCTGATTTAATGCACTTTTTGAGAAGTGAGATGTTTAGTTTAACAATCAACACAACATGTGAGAATGTCTCTGTGTTAGATGCACGTCTCTTTTGCTTTAATAACAGCATCACTGGAACAAAACCTGATGATCTCCGGCTTGATTTGAGCTTCTGTACAGAAAAATAATAACATCATAACTTTTATTTGTTTCAAAATCCTAAAACTTTGTTTATTTCCAGGTTGCTTCGGACGCCCTTGTACTTCGACTGTTGACAGCAATATTTGTGTTTGGTGAGTTTATGTTTATATTTCTATTTGATGTCACATTTGCAACTAAGGCAAACAAATTTATTTTTTATGATGGACAACCCTTACTCCGCTTGTTGAAGTCGTGCCAGAAAAATGTCACTGTTGTTTACTCATCAAATATAGACATCTATAAAAACCACTTCAATTATTTGCCCAAGCAAACACGCTCTTTGCCTTTTAGACATTATTGATTACCTTCAGAGAATTACAGCGTTTTTCTAAGAGTGATGATCAATTACTTGTCAAGCGATAAGAGACTGTATGACATAGAAACGGTGAATTATTGTAATATCGCTCTGGATTTGCTGATGAAAGTGATACAGAAGAACATGTCAAACATCAGGGTTTGTTTGGTCTATTGATTTTTGATGTGACCTTTGTTCTTATTCAAATCTTTATTTAGTTTATCATTAAAGCAGGCAAAGAGGTAGTAGGTAAAACTTTTATTTTTAAAATCACACATTCAGCAAAATTACATCGTACAATACAGTACACATTTCCAAACTCTCCCACTTATAAGAAAATATTCCTTTATTAAAAAATTAGAGAATCTCAGTGAGTTACTGCTCCGTCTAAGAGCTTTAATATTGTGCCACAAGTTACAGTATTATTTTTGTCGAAGCAAAAATAAACAAAGCACATGTATTTGATTTGATTTGCATGTCTTGATTCGTACTAACTACGCAAAATAACATATAAAGTGCAGTTGCAGAATGCCGTGAGCCCAAACCCCGTCCGATGCAGTGATTCCCCACACTAATATGCATCCCTAGGAAGTGCTTCAAAGGAAACAACATAAGACACAAGACAAAATACACACCAAAACATGGCAAAAACATGTAACATGTACAATGTAGAGTATTGTACTGTTTGTAGATTATCGTACATTGATTGTACAGCTTTTGCAAAGGCGCTATATAAATAGAACATTATTATTATTAATATTACAAAAAAAGTAAGTGTATCTGTTTGAACTGAATAAGCAGCTTGAAAAGAAAGCCAGTACTACATATGTTGAGTTGCATTTGCTGGTGCTTAGCGTAAACAGTCAAAAGTGAGCTATTATGAGAGAAAGATACTGCATTGCATGCAAAAACATATCTTTCTCAGTGTTTTTGAGAATCTAAACATTCTTAAATCAAGATACATTTACTTGAGAAGCAAAAAGACCCCATTGGCAATTTTGTTTCCCCTTGTTTTAAGCATAAACTCACTTAATTTAGTCTTAACTCAATTTGCTTCTCAAGTAAATGTATCCTGATTTATGAATGTTTAGAATTGTACTGGAAAACATGAAAAAGATACAAAGCGAAAATCCTTTTTTTTTGCAGTGTGATGTGCCACTTTCATCTACTGTCAGACCTTTTCTGGGACGTGTGGCAATATCTAAATGTTTACCCGTCATGTTGGGTAACCGTACCGAGTCAGGCCAGTGTGCTTTGATTTCCCTGAGTATTTGAACCTCTATAAAAACCTGCCTGATCTCCTGGTGCTGCGTATCTATAGCATAGTTCATGTTTTAATTTTGCGTGCTCTTTATATGCAAAATTGATTTTTTTCATGCATCTGGTTCACAAAATTTACCCATTGGGTAGAATTGGTTGGGTGTGTAGATTTCGTATCATATGCATGCAAAAAATGCATATCAAATGCATGGAAAAAAAGCATCAAATACATGTAAAAGGTAATTTCTGCCAATAAAGAGAATGCAAAATGAAAACTCGTGCTATAGATACGCAGCACCAAGAGACTGGGCTCATAAAAAACTATAATGCATATGCTTTGCTTAGACAGAAAGCCTTGATTAGAAGGTGTTTCCCCTCTCATAATAAAGCAGATAAATAAGTGTACTGCTAATGCATGGAAAGTTTGTTGTGCCCTGTGATTGTTCTCTATGTGCACCCGCAGGACTCGACGATCATGTCCGGGACGTCGGTCTTTACGATGGTGTGCTGAGAGTTGAAGTAGACCATGGAGAGCGGGCGTCTCTGGATGGGCACGCAGCAGGACGACACGGCCGTTTGGATGCCGTTGGCCTTCAACTGGCTGAAGACGGTGGCGTGAAACGAGGAGGCGATGCCGGGCGACCCGGACAAATGCTGCGGACACTGTCCCATGCAGTAGTTCATGTGGTAGCCCTCCGGCGCAATGATCCAGTCCTGCCACTGTATGTCGCGGAACTTGATGTACAAGTCTTTCTTGCAGCACACGCTCACGTCGTCGCCGCACCGCAGCGAGCGCTTGCTCAGGGCGTGTGTGGAGGGGTCTTCGCGCAAACGCACCTGCGCCACCAGGAAGGGCTGGTGCTCGCCGGAGGCGTCGTGGCTACACAGGTTGCGTCCTCCGTCTTCGCAGTGCACCTCTAGACGGAGACGCCGCTGACCTCCGTCCAGGAAGGCCTGCAAGGTGGCGGTGACGGGGAAGGTGTGCCAGCCGCCCCGCGACACCTCCACACTCCTCTGGAGCAGCAGAGTGCGATTGGCGGCGGTCGACAGATAGATTTCTGCGTTCACGCGCCCACCTGGATGAGCGCCGTCAGCCGGCCGGACGTACAGCCACAGAGACGACTGCAGCACCTGCACGCTGTGACCTTTCTCCTGCAGGAACTGGAAGGACAGACTGGTGTCGAAACCGCCTGAAACCTCGTCATCTGGAGAGAAATCGGACAGGAGTGTTTAGAAGAGGATTGTCTGTGAATGTGTGAATTCATTCGGCACTGCAGGTAAATAACTAGAAGAATAACAAAGCGCACTAAACCATAAAACGACCAGTGGGGTAAGGATAATAAATCAAAATTATACACTCTAAAAAATGCTGGGTTTTAACCCAGTGAATGGGATGTTTTAACCGATCGATTGGGTTGTTTTAACTCAGCGAATTGGTTGTTTTAACCCAGCAGGTTGGGCAAACATTTAACCCAACCGCTGGGTTAAAACGCTAGTTTTATTATGTAAAACTATTATGTAAAAATTACTATATTACTCGCTTAAAATGAACCCAAAGTATGTTGGAAATTAACATTGATTAATAAGTTTAATGAATAATAATGAAACAATAAACATTTATTAAATTGCTTATTAATAAATGTTCACCTTTTGATTATTATTGTTGCCTCTACACTCTAAAAAATGCTGGGTTAAAAACAACCCAAGTTGGGTTGAAAATGGACAAACCCAGCGATTGGGTTGTTTTGACCCAGCAGTTGGGTTAAATGTTTGCCCAACCTGCTGGGTAGTTTTATTTAACCCAACAATTGTTTACAAATGACTATATGTCTGGCTTAAAATGAACCCAAAATAGGTTGGAAATTAAAAATCAGACTCATAATTACTAGAGGCAACAATAATAATCAAAAAGATGAGCATTTATTAATAAGCAATTTAATAAATGTTTATTGTTTAAATATTATTCAAAAAAAGTATTAATAAATGTTTGTTTATTAAACATATTAATAAATGTTAATTTCCAACATATTTTGGGTTCATTTTAAGCAAGAAATACAGTAATTTTTAAACAATATTTGGGTTAAATAAAACTACCCAGCAGGTTGGGCAAACATTTAACCCAGCCGCTGGGTTAAAACAACCCAATCGCTGGGTTTGTCCATTTTCAACCCAACTTGGGTTGTTTTTAACCCAGCATTTTTTAGAGTGTAGTAATTATGTGTCTGATTTGTATTTTCCAACCTATTTTTAAGTCAGCCATATAGTCATTTTTAAACAATAGTTGAGTTAAATAAAACTGCCCAGCAGGTTGTTCAAACATTTAACCCAATCACTGGGTTTGTCCATTTTCAACCCAACTCGGGTTGTTTTTAACCCAGCATTTTTTAGAGTGTATGTTAACAAATATCAGCAGCATAACAGACTGTTTTTATTCTCACACTTTTTATTAGGTCTATCGTTTAATTTTTATTTCAGGTTAAGTTATTTTAGTACATCAAGTTAAACTAAATGAAAATAAGATAAGTTGCATTAGTCACCAGCTGAAATATTTTTTATTTCATATTTTATTTTAAGTTTAAATTTAATAACTTAAAACTATTTTTATGGTTTTAGTTTTAGTTAACTATAATATCCCTGTATGGAACAACATTCAAATATTTAGGTTTGTAAATATGTATATAAAATGCTTTATTTTTTTTTTAATGAACGATTTAGAGTCACAGTAACCCAGCTAATACAAATATCGCAAATGTTACTTCTAAATGTTTCCTGAACGTCGTTTTTTAAATGTTTTAAAAACGTTTTTTTCTTGATTCTGAACGTCGAGAAAACATTCCATTGTATCATTTCTCTGAACGTTCTGAAACAATAACATTTAAAAAATGTTAGATGAACATCCAAGTAAAACATTTCAGGAAAAAAACGTAATAATGTTTTTGAAACCAGATAACATTGAACAAACGTTCTATTAACGTTTCTGGAATAAAGTTTGGTGATGACTTCTGAGAACGTTCCCTGTTATCTGGGTACCAGTTTTCAAGGAACGTTTTAGGAATGTTTCTGTACTCACCGACATCAGCGAAGCTCACTATCTCGTATGCCTGGTTGCTCGTGCGCGAGTTCGGTAAGTTGTTGTCCAGTTCCAGGGTTCCGTCCTGTCTGAGGCGGCCCGCGTGCAGCTTCCTCAGCGCCGTCATGAGCGCGGCCCGCGGCACCGTCTGCGTGATGTTCGGCCTCTCCCGCAGGTGAAGCTTGTTCAGAATCTGCTGTTTGGCTATCTCGACCAGGTAACGTTCCTCCGCGCCCTTCTCCATCGCCGGCATACCGCACTTCGGGCAGCCCGTGGTGGCCGCGCTCGTTCCCTTCACCGTGAGCGCGCTCAGCACCACCAGCGTGGACAGCACCGCGGACACGAAACTGCACAGGTGCAGCCACGAGAACGACTCTGAGAGCATGTTGACTTTGCTTCGACTCTGTTCGGGCAGGTTTGGAGAGACGCGCACTAGTGAGTGGACGGAGAGAAGTGAGCCGCACCGGAGCACTCAGAAGTGGGGTAATCCATCAAAAGTTGTGACACGTTTAAGGGACGCACCAATGACCGCGCCAAGCCTCTCTCTGTCACACATGCACACGCGCTCGAGGGGAGGGAGGAGGTGAAGGTGAGAGATGCACATGCACACGCTCCTCAGTGAGGCATATATATCCCTGCTGGAGTTAATCATTAGCGCGAACAAATAAACATGCGACACTTACAGTGCCACGTCGAGCCGGGGCTGCCCAAGCGGCTGTGGAGCGAAGTCCAAACCCTCACCTCTGTCCCAATGACCCCAACACTGTAACCCTAAACCATCCAAACCAAACGGGTCACAAGACAACACGAGATCGGTCAATACGACGCAAGGCAGTCCGGCTGTTGGTGCAGATGCTGGAGCCTCAGCAGCATCCGACAGCAGCAGAAACAAACTCTCCCACTTTATCTTAAAGGTCCCAAACTGTGGTAAAAAAATAAAGGTTCCTCTATGGTTTCATGAAGAACCTTTAACAACATTTCCATTGCACAAAACGTTCTTTGGGTCATTAAAATGTCATTCACACTAAGAAAAGAAAATGTTCTTTTAAGAACTGATCACTGAAAAGGTTCTTTATTTATTTATTTTTTAAATTAAGATCATTATAAAGATAAGCAGTCACAATGTAGAACAAATAAAAAATTAAAAAATAAATAAAATAAAAGGTACAAGACAGGGTATATAACTAATCACAGAAGACCACCTTAAAGGAAAAGATTAAAAGACTTATACATTTCGATAGTTTTTAAAGCCTTGTTACATGAGATAAGGAAAGTCCCAAAGTAATGTTGCAATTCAGCAAGCAAAACACAAAAAAGTGGTTTCTGACCTGGAAATGTACATTTTGTTAATAAAATGAGAAGATTAAGTAAGTATAATTTGTTTTCCAATAAATGCTCTTTTTTCCAATTAACAATTCCAAACAAAACGTTTTCCCAAAGTAAGGAAAAATCCTTATCAATGTGCTCAATAACAAAAAGGGAAACGTCTTTCCACAATATTTTAGAGTAATGGCAAAGAAAAAGGTTCTTTAGGGAATCAAAAGTGCTCTTCCATGACGTCACTGCGCGTGAAAACCCCTTTTGAGAAAGATTCACCTCAAAATTATCATTCTGTCATCATTTACTGTCGTTTCAAACCTGTTCGAATTTTTGTTTCTTCTGTAAAACATAAAAGATTTGAAAAAAAGTGTTTTTTCTCCAGACAGTGAAAGTCAACGGGGTCCAATGATCGCTGTTCTTCAGCAGGTAAATGATTCGGAATTAATCCTCCAGACACTGTGAACGATTAGTTTAAGACATTATTTTTAAGTAAAGACGTTTTTAACAAATAATTGTGCATTTGATTCGTTCGAGTATTGAGTTCAGATATCACATGATTTGTGCATCATTTTTTTGTGCTCTTAAACACTAACTATGCAATGTCTGGCTATATAATGTTAATCTTCTGTGTATCGTACTAATATGTATCGCGAGAAACAAATAAAAAAGCAACGGGAGAGAATCTGTTTCATCTCTTGATGGACATGATTATTAATAATCAACCTGCGAGACATCAGACCAGCAGGAGATGCTGCAGAACCACAGATGCTTGAGCTCACAGTGCGCAGGCGCCGTCTAGTGGACACAGTGCAGCACAACCACATCATCAGTGTTCCATAAGAGCGTTTTAATGAATAATAAATGCTGTCTTTGGTTTCTCCTGTCTCTATCTTGGTGAAGTTTATCATTCATCATTTTTCTCACCTCAAATCCCTTGATGGCACCATCTGAATTTTTGAAATTGGTACATGCAAAGTTTCAGGAATTATTTGCATGGTTAATGTTTGCTGTCCCAAATGTCTCCTGATAAGCTTTAGCTATTTTTGACAGGCCTGTATTCCATTAAATGGTTTATTTTGATTCTGAATTGTATTTGAATGTGGAATTTGATCATTTCAGATATATTTAAGTTGTTCACAGATTATTACGACACTAAATACTTTCATCACAATAAAATGGATCACGGATGGATGGATTCTGAAAAATGTGGATTCACACGTCATATAACGGACGGCTTTTATAAGGAGAGATTGAGATCTTTTTTCATCAGAAAATTGTACAACACTGTAAAAAAATATTTTCATGATTTATCACATTTTTTCTTTTGTCAAATCAACTTCAATAATGTGGTTCAGATAACATAATATTTGGAGTTTTCTGTTAACTTACTTTTTTTAAAGTTAAACCAACAATTCTTTTTCAAAGTGAAGACAAAAGGCATCACAGCCAGAAAGATATTAGATGAAAACACTGAGGTCAGCGGATTTTACCCCAATATTTACAGAGTCTATCACAAGATCTGACTGTTCTGATCAAAAAAACACTCAGTCCTTCCAAATGTTTTTACTGCATCTTAGATCTTACACTCCAACAAATACTTTCAAGCCAAATTGTAGCTCATGTTGATTAGAATTGTGCATAAAATGGTTATTTTCATATTGCTTGCACTCTTAAAAATAAATGCTCCAAAAGATTGCCATAGAAGAAACATTTCTGGTTCCCCAAATAACCAATTCTTAAAAGAACCACTTTTTTCTTAGTGTGAAGAACATAATATTAATCTCTTTATTTTTGAGAGTGTAAAATAAAATCTCTTTAAGTTAACTTCTCTGACACATCAGTTAGCCATCACAAGGTTTCATTCGACTCAAAATGTTTTTTTTCTCAGAATAAGACACATAAAAGGCTGTTTGCAAAGCATTCCAGTTTTATCCAGATAGTAAGAGTTTCTACTGTCAGTGACACTGACCCGACATTGCTCAAAAACTACCAAAGATTGTGAAAATAACCCAACAAAATGACCTAATGGGCTCAGCTGGTGTTTGAGAAGAAAAACCCATCGATACATACGGATCAGCTGTGGACACACTAAATATAGGATAAAGGTGAAAGTGAACCGTGAGTTCATTACGTGCTTTATTTGGAACATTCCTGTCCTGACCTCAGAAGAAGACAGTGACAGATAACACGTGCGCTGGAATCCGGCCAATTCCACGCATCTGCCATGCCAAAAGGTCCAGTCTTTTCATTTCACTGCCTAAACTCTATATTTGTAATGTTTTTAAATGTAAAATTAGAACAACATGAGTCTGACATCTAACTTAGACTCCATTTGGAGGTCGCTCAGAGTCAGAATATACTTTATTCTCCCAATAAACAAAGTTGCGACTTTTATTTTATTACTTGATTTATTGTATTTTATGTCTCACAAACTGACAATACTCTGATTAGAAAATAGAAGTTTTCTAAATAAATGTAAGTTATGTTTTGTGACAATATAAACACAATGTTGTTTTATTTTGCACAGTAGCCAATATTCACCAACCTCACAGTTTTATTATAAAATAGAAGAACTTAAAATATAAGCTGTTTTGTGAAAATATAAAGTATAAAGTATAAAAAAGATGGTAATTTTAGCTAATTTTTTCAGTCATGCATCATCACTAATTAACACCTGTGATGTGTGTGGACCATTCTACAGAACTGGTGCTGTCCCACAATCAAAAAACACATTTAAAATGCATTTAAGTATTCAAATTTTAGATGCTTACTAAGATCCTTCTATTATCTATCGAATTCCACAATAATGTTTAAAAAATCAGTAAGCTTAATATATATAAAATCATCATTTACTGGGTACTTTTCAAGTGGGAGGAGTCTGTTCTGAAGCCTAATCCCTAAATTTCAACTTGTGAAAATTATATTAAAATAATTTTTGCAATTCTTTCAATTGTGGTTTTTAAAAATTGAATTTAAAGTGAAGTAAAAAAAAAAATAAAAAATTTTTTTTTTTTTTAATTATTAAACTTTATGTAAAAAAAAGTGTCCCTCATGTTCACGTCACTACCGGAACAGTGTGTGTTTGAGTCATTGTCTGAGACTGATTTTAACACACTTCTACATTTCTGATCAGGAAATATTCCTGTGTTCCTCCTCTCACAGCCTCTTTCACAGCAGATCCATCATCATTCTGAGTTAAATGTGTTCAAAAAACTGAAAATCTGCGTGGAACTTTAAGGAACGTCACTAACAAACACCTTTTCTGCAATTAAGCAAACTTTTTAAGGTGTTATTCCATTAAATGTAGTTTTTATGTGTGTACAGCTGTTCAGAACTGTGCTAGATAACCATGTGCTGATTATCATCTTTGAGCAGCTCAGAAGTGTCTGAAATTGTCACTACTGAAACATGTGGTGAAGTTTCGGTAGTGACATCATTGTTTTTTTGAGTGTTATTCGATAAAATTTAGTGTTTGTGTGTGTACAACTGTCCAGAACTGTGTTAGCTAACCATATGCTGATGCGCATCTTTGAGCGGCTCAAAAATATTGAACATTGTCACGACCGAAACAACATCATTGTTTTTGGGGGGTTACTCGATAAATTTAGTTTTTTTTTCTGCGTATCATCTTTGAGCTCGGCTAAAAAAAATCTAAAATTGTCACTACCGAAACTTCACCACATGTTTCAGTCGTGACTGTTTCGGTAGTGATATCATTGCTTTGGCAGTGACAAAAAGGAACATACAGTTGCAAGAAAAAGTAAGTGAACCACTTGCAGAATCTGTGAAAATGCTAATAATTTGAACAAAATAAAGGAGATCATACAAAATGCATGTTATTTTTGATTTAGTACTGTCCTGAGTAAGATATTTTACATAAAAGATGTTTGCATTTAGTTCATAAGACAAAACAATAGCTGAATTTATTAAAATAACCCCATTCATAAGTATGTGAACCCTTGATTCTCAACACTGTGTGTGGTTACCTGATGATCCACGACTGTTTGTGTGTTTTGTGATGTTGTTCATGAGTCTCTTGTTTGTTCTGAGCAGTTAAACTGAACTCTGTTCTTCAGAAAAATCCTCCAGCTCCTGCAGATTCTTCAGTTTT
>RJVU01057277.1:756117-780185 GCA_003731715.1 Anabarilius grahami
GAAATGGAGGCGCCCTTATATGGTCAGTAATGGAGCTTGAGCGTCATCTAGTGTAAAAGTGTGGTACTGCACCCAAACAATCTTACTGAAAGCTCATTTTCTCAGATATCAACCTGAAATTTGGAACAACTTGTTCAGATTTTTGGCTTTGATTTCCTTGCAGTTTCAGAGTAAAACTTGCTTAGTAAAATATATATTTTATATATAATATAATATTTGTACATTTTCATAAACATCTTTAACTTTTCTTACATAACTTATTTCACTTCTAAAATAATCTGCCAAATCTCATCTTTAAAACAAGACCTTATGTCTATACTCCAAAGTGTTCTTGAATCACAACCATTTGCGTTCAGATAGCGCATCTTCATGTCTAAAACAGAAAGTGTGTGTGACACTTAACAGCTTAAAGGATCTTGAAGGGACTTTGATGAATGAATGATGGAAAATCACTCGAAATTGAAACTACAGCGCCATCTTATGTTTCCTTGAAGCACAAACACATGGAACAGTGACGTAAAGCACAGAAAGAGCAAGTGTTCTTGTTCCAGCGCTTTGCTTTTGTTTGATATCCCTTCCTTTCCCGGTTGCAGGACAGAAGAGAGCATAAATCGGCACTCAATGGCGCTCGTTTCTCAGACCGTGTGTTTTTGTTGTTGTCTTTTTGCAAGCTTTGCCCGTGACGTCACAGCCCCGCCCACTCGAGTTCTGGTTTGATCACTGCGCGCTGTTGACAGTCGCCGTGAGCTCGTGCTTGGTGGCGATTTAACGGTATTAAGCGGCAGCGGGCTGTCGTTATTCGTTTCTCGGGGGGTCGGTTTGTGCGCGCGGTGGGTTATTAGTTTAAACATGTTCACATTGAGCGATAGTAATGCCCTCACGAGCTCGTGAGGCGGCCGATTGTCATTTTGACTTAGCTCGCGCTCGCTTAGCCGCCACAGGCTAATTAATTAACCGACGGTGTGTGATAAATATTCACTCTAAATCATCGAAAACACTGCGGAAACTCCTCAGAACGCCGAACGACAGCGGAGGTTCTTCGTATCGAATGAACGCGAGGGATTAACGGGTAAGTGAACGCTTGAACGCTTTAAATGGAACAGGTATCAGTGTGTAAAGATCACATCAGTCGTCAGTGACGGATCATGGTTGATTCTGAACGGAACGCTGCCGTTCTGATCACGGCGTTGATTATTTTGAACGGCGGCGTTCTTGGTTTGTTCAAATCGCGCGGTTGTTATTAAAGAACCTCAGACTGTCAGATCAGCACATCTCCTCAGAATAGCGTTCTTTGCGTTTAAAAGAACGTTTACATCAGTGATTGAAGATAAAGTTGTAATTGTCGTTCTAAAGGGCTGTTCACACAAAGAACGATTAGTTTTAACCTGTTAAGTGTCACCCACACTTTCTGTTTTAGACATGAAGATGCGCTATCTGAACGCAAATGGTTGTGATTCAAGAACACTTTGGAGTATAGACATAAAGGCTGGTTTTAAAGATGAGATTTGGCAGATTATTGTAGAAGTGAAATAAGTTATGTAAGAAAAGTTATAGAAGTTTGTTTATGAAAATGTAAAAATGTATTTACTAAGTAAGTTTTACTCTGAAACTGCAAGGAAATCAAAGCCAAAAATCTGAACAAGTTGTTCCAAATTTCAGGTTGATATCTGAGAAAATGAGCTTTCAGTAAGATTGTTTGGGTGCAGTACCACACTTTTACACTAGATGACGCTCAAGCTCCATTACTGACCATATAAGGGCGCCTCCATTTCAGAAATATATGGTTTGAGTGATCTAAACCATTATTTTCATACATTTTATGAAGTAGACATCCTATATCGAAGTAGTATGGGAAGAATTTGATATGAATTCAGCCTCTAATAAACATAAAAACAACATGTATGTGTGTTATAGATCGCCGCCACAATCATAAATGTATATATTTTTTTCTATTAAAAACATTTTCAGACCTTTTTTTCTCAAAAAATTGAATGGATGTTATCTTTTGAACTCTTGGCATGAAAACAAACATGTTTCAAAACAATCTTTAATGATTTTTTTATGTTCATCGCTATTTCAAAATAAAGGTCTGAACATGCCTTATGATTATGAAAATATGCTTGTTGCAAATTGATAAATTACTGCAGTTTAGGTTTAGTATAGGATATTACTGTTTTAACCTGTTAAGTGTCACCCACACTTTTTGTTTTAGACATGAAGATGCGCTATCTGAACTTAAATGGTTGTAATTCAAGGATACGTTGGAGTATAGACATAAGGTCTTGTTTTTAAAGATGAAATTTGGCAGATTATTGTAGAAGTGAAATAACTTATGTAAGTGAAACAGACAAAAAGTTATAGAAGTTTGTTTATGAAAATGTAAAAATGTATTTACCAAGCAAGTTTTACTCTGAAACTGCAAGGAAATCAAAGCCAAAAATCTGAGCAAGTTGTTCCAAATTTCAGGTTGATATCTGAGAAAATGAGCTTTCAGTAAGATTGTTTGGGTGCAGTACCACACTTTTACACTAGATGACGCTCAAGCTCCATTACTGACCATATAAGGGCGCCTCCATTTCCATATGGTTTGAGTGATCTGAACCATATATTTCCATCATTTTCAAACAATTTATGAAGTAGACATCCTATATCGAAGTAGTATGGGAATTTGATGTGAATTCAGCCTCTAATAAACATAAAAACAACATGTATGTGTGTTATAGATCGCCGCCACAATCATAAATGTATTTTCTGAACATTTTCAGACCTTTTTTTCTCAAAAAATTGAATGGATGTTATCTTTTGAACTCTTGGCATGAAAACAAACATGTTTCAATCTTTAATGATTTTTCATGTTCATCGCTATTTCAAAATAAAGGTCTGAACATTCCTTATGAGTATGAAAATATGCTTGTTGCAAATTGATAAATTACTGCTCCACTGTAATTTATTTTGGAAATCAGTCAATTAAAATTAACAATAGTGGCACAGAGAAACAAATTACTTCTAAGGGTTTTTCCTGCTGATGAACGATAAAAACATTGACCGCCAATCAGATTAAAGAGTTAGTCATTAATTACTCGCCCTCATGTCGTTCCACACCTGTAAGATCTTCAGAATGTGAAATCCGAGAGGTGTTATTAAAATTTTCCATGTCATCCAAGATGTTTGTCTTTCTTTCTTCAGTCTGAAAGAAATTGAGGATTTTTCTCCATATAGTGGACTTCAATGGGGACCAACAGGTTGAAGGTCCGGATGTCAGTTTCAGTGCAGCTTCAAAGAGCTCTACATGATCCCAGACGAGGAATAAGAGTCTTATCTAGAGAAACCATCGGACATTTATTAAAATTAATACAAAAAAAAACTTTTGACCACAAATGCTCGTCTTGCACTGCTCTGTGATGCGCCATGCATGACGTAATCACATTGGAAAGGTCAGGTGGTAGGGGGAAAAACTCCATCTCATTTTCTCCTCCAACTTCAAAATTGTCCGACATCGTTGTTTTACCTTTTTTTGCACGTTCGCTTTGTAAACACCGCCCTACGTCACGCGTGACCTTTCCAACGTGATTACGTCATGCGTGGCGCATCACAGAGCAAGATGAGCATTTGTGGTTAAAAAGTATATAATTTTAGTGTTTTTTTTAGAAAATGTCCGATGGTTTCTCTAGATAAGACTCTTATTCCTCGTCTGGGATCATGTAGAGCTCTTTGAAGCTGAAACTGACATTTGGACCTTCAATCTGTTGGTCCCCATTGAAGTCCACTATATGGAGAAAAATCCTCAATTTCTTTCAGACTGAAGAAAGAAAGACAAACATCTTGGATGAAATTTTTATTTAAACTCAGGAACATGTCATTGTATTTACCAAGAGCAGGTGAACTTACTGTGTTTATTATAGTTTTGTTCATGCATCAACAGAAAATAGATTATTGGTTCATCAAAATGATAATCAAATGAAATCCATCCCTAATGCAGTCAGAATGGGATTTTATTTATCATGGTATGATTGATCATTTGAGGAATTTAACTAAGTTTTCAACCTGTTTTAAATAACATGTAGTGTGCACGTGGCTTAATAATTTCAGAAGGACAAGAAGTCAGAAATGAATTCATGTCCAACAAGTGGCCTTTTGCGTTTGATCTGTATTTAGATTTTTGTGTGGAAGAAAGAAATGGTTAAAAATGTTCTTGAGTAATTGTGCATGATGCTTTTGATCCGTCGCAGGAGTTTTTCCTTGATTAGTCTGAAGAAGTACAAAAGAACTGCTTTCTAAAACATTTTTAATTTTCTGTAATCAACGTGTCAGACTTGCATGCTGCTCTTTGACACACTTTATGATATTTACACTGATTTGCATCATAAAAAGCCGACTCTACTAGGCCTGGGAAAAGCCATGGAAAGTTCTCAAGTTTTAAACACATTTGTAATTCTGATCATCTCTAATATAATTAATTAAACACAGATTTACTTCATGAAAATCTGAAGACGCACCTTGTTAATAGAAGTTGTTTGAGTTATTTGTATGTGTGTGTCGTGTTGCTCTGAGCTTCAGTCAAGCTCTCTTGATTCCTGTGCATGTGCTCTTGGCGAGAGATTTAGTCTATTTCTTCAGGAGAATATCTGACATTCAGCAGTGTGATGTGATCCGTGTTATTTAGTTTGTGATTGTCACGCTAATATGAACAACCAGATTGTCCCGAGAGAGAGACGGCGTCCAAGTGTTGTGGTCAAGATGTTCTGTTCCTGTTGTCACTAATACAGTAGATCGGGGCAGTTGTTTTAGTAAACGAGTGCAGGAATGGGAAAATCAATCTTTGCTAAATTATTCACGAGTGCAGAAACACTTAATTATCAGCATTTTCAGTGATTAATTCTGCTGCTCTGAGTCCTGCTGGCCCTGTTCTGAAGGGTTTGATCTACAATCACTTGTTATAATCACTGATTGTCAGTGTTTTGAGGTTTGCATGAGATGCTTAATGTATGCCAGTCTTTAGAAATACTAAAGCAATGTCATGTAGAAAAAGAACGAAATATCTCTTGTTGTTTAAAATGGTATGGTGCTTATTTAATTGAATATGTGCTGTTATGTACTCTCATTCACTTTCATGAAGGCTGTTTATGAATCTAAATGTTGGTTTGTTCTGACGTTTGAGAGGATGGTTTATACTTTGTCTCAGTGTTTGAGATTGTTAGTTTCAATTGCAGTCCTTATTCGTGAACTTTTTTATTTTCAAACATTTAAGCTATTTCCTCTAGGAATGCACGATTATGTCAAAAACAATCTCTGATGGTTTTCCTTGTAATTGTGATTGGATTAATTGACTAATAGATTTCTTATTGTGCGTATTAAGAAGTGAAATTACGATTACGGCTGTTGCAATTTATTAATCATGAGAAAATAGTGTCAAATACAGAGTTTCATTTTATACTCCTGTTGCATCAAAGGTTTCTATTTAAATGTGTTGTTGCAACGCTTGATACGACGGATCAGAAGCGTTTAAATTAATCCGTTAGACAATCAGTAACGACTGCTGCTTGTAATAAATGAATCTGAAGGAGTAAACCATAATGAAATGCTGTATTTTTCACTGTATTTAAAGGGTTAGTTCACCCAAAAATGAATTACTGACTCTCCCTCATGTCGTTCCACACCCGTAAGACCTTCGTTCATCTTCAGAACACAAATTAAGATATTTTTGATGAAATCCGAGACTCGTCCATAGACAGCAATGTAATCAACACTTTCAAGGTCCAGAAAGGTACTAAAGACATCGTTAAAACAGTCATGTGACTGCAGTGGTTCAACCTTAATGTAATGAAGAGACGAGAATACTTTTTGTGCGCAAAAACAAAACTAAAATAATGACTTTATTCAACAATCTCTTCTGTGTCATTCTTATACGTTGTTTACGTCCAGCGCTTCCAGGTTCTACGTCAGAACGCCGACTCATTATTGGCCGGCTCCTGCGTNAGACCTTCGTTCATCTTCAGAACACAATTGAAGATATTTTTGATGAAATCCGAGACTCGTCCATAGACAGCAATTTAATCAACACTTTTTTTAAGGTCCAGAAAGGTACTAAAGACATCGTTAAAACAGTCATGTGACTGCAGTGGTTCAACCTTAATGTAATGAAGAGACGAGAATACTTTTTGTGCGCAAAAACAAAACTAAAATAATGACTTTATTCAACAATCTCTTCTGTGTCATTCTTATACGTTGTTTACGTCCAGCGCTTCCAGGTTCTATGTCAGAACGCCGACTCATTATTGGCCGGCTCCTGCGTCAGCATCACACACATGCGTCGTGCTGATCACGTGATCAGATTTGGCCAATACTGAGCCGGCATTCGGATGTAAACACGGAAGCTTCACTGTGTTACTGCTTCACCTGTGTAAGGATAATGACAGAGAAGAGAAGAGATTGTTGAATGAAGTTGTTATTTTTGTTTTGTTTTTGTGCACAAAAAGTATTCTCGTCTCCTTATAACAATAAGGTTGAACCACTGTAGTCACATGACTGTTTTAACGATGTCTTTAGTACCTTTCTGACACTCAAAGCTAAAACATAAGTGTCCATCTTGCCTAAATCCACTGTCCATTAAACATATTTTACTGGACTGTAACACTTCTACCCTTTTAAGAAAATTGTTTTATTCTGTTGTTTTTAACCAAGTAAATCCAAATTTAGTTTTAAGGTTTTTTTGGAAAAATTAATCTTAAATCTTTTTTTTTTTTTTTTTAAACTAAACCTCTCTCTCATCATGAATATAGCCATAGAAGCTGGCATGGCGTTAAAAAAGAAAGAAAGAAAGTACGTTTCTGGACCTTGAAAGTGTTGATTATATTGCTGTCTATGGACGAGTCATAAACCTCTCGGATTTCATCAAAAATATCTTAATATGTGTTCCGAAGATAAACGAAGGTCTTACGGGTGTGGAATAATAAATGACAGAATTTTCATTTTTGGGTGAACTAACCCTTTAAACAAGTTTTTCCTATATTGCTTTCTATATTTGCCGTTACAGTCATTTACAGTATATTTACATACATAATGTATACAGTTTTTAATCTGTGCCACAAGTTTCATAATGAACAGAAAATGTTTTAAAACTTCTCATAATAACACAAAAGTTCTGTAACGTTGTTTTGCGCCATTGCTTTGGCAAAGTATCTGTCAAACGAACTAAAATCAAAAGCGTGAAATGGCTTTGTGCCCTTATCGAAGCACAGAAGACTGAGATTTAACGAAATAAGTATATAGTCTGTTTGCGCTGCGTGTTTCGGAGTGAAGTGCGCGCTTTGCTCACGCAATCAGCTCATGATCCGGTGTTTTCCGTGTTAGAACGGCTCAGTTCGCAGTGAATGAATGCAGTGAACTCCATCTCTAAATGTGCTGAGTTTAGCGTGCATTAACTGTCACCAGTTACGCATTATTTTCACATTTGCATAAGATGATTACAGCATTTCTCTTGATTTGTAACGAGACACGTTTTTTAAAGTTCTCCGCCAAAATAAATCTTAATTCAATAAAGCTCAAAGGTTTTTCTCTTGCAAGTGAAGAAATCAGGACAAAATTATTGTAATTTCCCTACTGTAGCGTCAAGTAAAATAATACTTTTCATTCACATTTAAATTTACAGTGTATATAGTCTATTAGTGTCATAGAAATAATAATTATAATTATTTTAATCTAGTTGTTTGTTTTACTAAAACACCAGTGTGAATGTAATGTAGAATGAGACACTATATCACAACTAAAAAGAGTTGCGTCAATGTTCAGACTTTTTTCTTTGTTTGATTTGAACACTGAACATGGGTTGGAGTGCTTAATTTTGAACTCTCAAAGTGCACCAGACTGATGAATTTAACTTTTAAATGTAAAAAATTAGGCGAGTCGCGACATGCCCCACCGGACCCCATAGAGGGACTCAAATCCTGTGGGAAATACTGTATATAACAAATTGTATGTATTTTACACAGTGAAAGTAGTATTTATTTGACCAAATTTTTTTCTAGATAGCGCCGTGAATGTATAGAGGAGATGCACTGACACCACTTTCCCGCCGGAACACGCCCCCTCAGCCAGACTGAGTGGCAAAAGAGCTGCTGCATGACTGGATTTAATAGGAGAAACTGCGAAAACGTGAGTAAAACAAGTATTGACGTGCAGCCAGGAATCATGTTTTACAGACATTTAAAAGCACATAAAGCAATTTTGCCTGTGAATGCTTAAAGTGTTAGTTCAACCAAAAATGAAATTTCTGTCATTAATTACTCACCCTCATGACGTTCCACACCCGTAAGAGCTTCGTTCATCTTCGGAACACAAATTAAGATATTTTGGATGAAATACGATGGCTCAGTGAGGCCTGCATTGAGAGCAAGTTAATTTAGACTTTCAAATGCCCAGAAAGCTACTAAAAACATATTTCAAACAGTTCATATGACTACAATGGTTCAACCTTAAAGGGTTAATTCACCCAAAAATGAAAATTCTGTCATTTATTACTTACCCTCATGCTGTTCCACACCCGTAAGACCTTCGTTAATCTTCAGAACACAAATTAAGATATTTTAGTTGAAATCCGATGGCTCCGTGAGGCCTCCATAGGGAGCAATGACATTTCCTCTCTCAAGATCCATTAATGTACTAAAAACATATTTAAATCAGTTCATGTGAGTACAGTGGTTCAATATTAATATTATAAAGCCACGAGAATATTTTTGGTGCGCCAAAAAAACTAAATAACGACTTATTTAGTGATGGCCGATTTCAAAACACTGCTTCAGGAAGCATCGGAGCACAGATGAATCAGTGTGTCGAATCAGCTGTTCGGAGCGCCAAAGTCACGTGATTTCAGCCGTTGGCAGTTTAACACACGATCCGAATCATGATTCGATACACTGATTCATTTATGATCCGATGCTTCCTGAAGCAGTGTTTTAAAATCGGCCATCACTATGTAAGTCGTTATTTTGTTTTTTTGGCGCTCCAAAAATATTCTCGTCGCTTTATAATATTAATATTGCACCACTGTACTCACATGAACTGATTTAAATATGTTTTTAGTACCTTTATGGATCTTGAGAGAGGAAGTGTACATTGCTCAGGCCTCACTGAGCCATCGGATTTCATCAAAAATATCTTAATTTGTGTTCTGAAGATTAACGAAGGTCTTACGGGTGTGGAACAGCATGAGGGTAAGTAACAAATGACAGAATTTTCATTTTTGGGTGAACTAACCCTTTAATGTTGTGAAGCGACGAGAATACTTTTTGTGTGCAAAAACAACAACAAAACAACGAATATCTAGTGATGGGTGATTTCAGAACACTGTTTCATGAAGCTTCAAAGCTTTACGAAACTTTTGTTTCGAATCAGTGGTTCGGAGGAATGCCAAAGTCACGTGAACCATTGAATTTTCGAAACACTTATGACATAACGAAGCCTCGTTTACTGAAATCACTTGACTTTGGCGCTCTGAACCACTGATGCGAAACAAAAGATTCGTGAAGTAAATCCAATATAGGTAGATCTAAATCCCAGTGATCACTTACATCAATGTTATATATATCATCCAGTCCTAAAACTTGTAAAGTTTTGTCAGTGTTTATTTAAAAACACCAAATTATGCAGAATATAAGATGGTAAATATTTAATTGATGAGTTGTCAATGCAGTATATAATAATACAATATATAGGGTATGATTTTTATCCCAAAATTCAACATATTTACAAAATTATAACTGCAAATCCTCGTTTCGCTGCCTGGAGTCCAGTTGTTTCTGTGAATTGCAGCGATCCTCTTTAGCTTTCGGCAGTCTGTAAAAATATACCTCAGGTTTCTTGTCAAATCTATTTGTACAGTTAATCGGAAAGCTCTTTCCCGTTTCGAGTGTGTTTTGTGTGTTTTTTGGCACACTACATTCTATTCAAAATATTACGTCGCATATTGACTAAATATCTTCTGTACATTTTGGCTTTTCCCCAAGAAATAGGCAAGAACGAACCTGCCGTCGTCCATGATTCCTGTTCTTTAAGACAGTAAAGCGCTTGAACACAACAAACTCGTAATTACAACTTCAGAAGTGGGAAGTAGGACATTTCCGATAGCACATGAAGGCAGAATACAGCCATAATCGCGATCTCGGTTACATTTCTGATTAATTATGCAGCACTACTCTCAGCTATAAATACAAGTGAAGTTGTTTAAAATCTATTCTGTTGATCTATTCTCCAAAAAACATGTTTGAAGATTCAGTCTGAGATGCTCTGGAAAATGGCAAATCTGTTGTTATTGCAGTGTCGTTGGACTCATAATGGACCTTCAGCCCGTCATACCTGTTGAAGCACATCATATTATCCATTCAAAACACGTTTTGAGTCATCCATCAGATAAAGGCTGAAGTTAGTAAAAGACTGGTAGATAATCACACATTGAGAGATTAATTACCCCTCTGCATTTGTGCTCTCGCAGTTATAAAAGCACGTATGTGCATCTGATTAAAGAAACGTCTCATGGGTTTCAGATTTTAATAATCAGTTTCCCCCCAGCCGAGTTGAGAAAACAACCCCAGATCTAAAGTTGCACTTCAACATTATGTGTTGTGGACTGTAATGCGGTTTGGCGCAGTCCTCCCACATATGAGATGGCGGGTGTTCGGTCATATTTAGCTGGAAGGGCTGCTGTAATATTGATAAGGAGTCGTATCGCGATTGTTTGTGGACCTGAACATGGCGTACACTCCGGCCTCCGTGTCGGAGCCGTCCTGAGGTTGTATTATGGTGTGCATGTGTGTGGTTCTGGTCTTGTGTTGGGTTTGCAGCAGCACAGGCAGTATGCTGTGTTTTTTTTTTTTTTTTCTTGAGAGATTTGAAGAGCTATTTATAGACGCCTGCTGGAGCAGGAGCATGTGCTGCGCCTCCCTCCCTCCCGCTCGCTCATCTTTGCCTCCCAGATCCATGATGCTATTAGATTCTCCTTCCTCATCTCACACCTCTCTTCCTCTAATTCCCGCTTTTTCTTTTCATCTGTTGTTCTGTCCTCATTTTCTGTTTCCTCTGCTCTCTCCCTCTGTGCTGTTCCTCGCTGCTTTCGGCACGACCACCCCTCCCTCCTTCCCTGTGGATTTCTGCTTGTGAATTATTAATGGTTGCTGGATGGCAGTGACTGGGAGCAACACTATGATTCTGAGCTCTTACGGAGGATAACCGTCAGTTATCTGCCTTGAGATAGGACAGGGAATGAGACGTGACCGTAGACAGACAGACAGGGACACCACCATGTTTCATTGATGCTGTGTGTGTGTGTGTGTGTGCAGAACAACACGCTTTCAAAAACTATTCGGTCTTAAATAGTGATACACCAAAATAAATTATCAAAACCAAAACTAAAGTTTGGGTACTGTGTTTTTTTTCTTTTTTCTTTTTTCTTTCTGGAATACAAGTCACATTTGAAATGTGCTGCACCTTAAACCCAAAGTATACTTCGGTCATCCGCGCACCGTCCGCATGACGTAATTTTCATCATCAGGAGGGTCCATGGACGTCCGCACACTCCGTCTGCGTGCATCCCAATTTTTGAGACCGCATGGATGGTCCGCGTACAACAGCGCAAGTGCGAGTGACTGGAGTGCTTGAAAACAGCAGTCGACTAGATAGTGCGCCCTCTCTGAACGCGTCTTTCCGCGCTCACGGCCAAAGGAGTATACTTTGAATGGCTTCAAGTTTACAATAAATGTTGTTCATTATGAATGACAGTCTTATTTATTAGGGCCCTGTGATTTCCGTGATGCAGACAACGTGGGATCCAGTCATGAAAACGGAATTTACTGTATAATGCAGAATGTCACGGAATTTGTCAAATTTTTGATGAATAAATCAAAAGTAGGTCAGTACGCTTAAATCAAATTGCGATAAACACTGTGTGCAGAATTATTAGGCAAGTTGATTTTCTGATCATTTTTTTTTCCAAGCACATTTTACCAATTCCAATCCACATCAATCTTAATAACTACTATTAATATTGTTTTTAATCATTTATAAGTGATATATAATTGTTCATGAAGGCTGGAAATGAAAAATGCCTTATATTCAGGTGTGCAGAATTATTAGGCAGGTTTTCTTTTACAGGCAAAATGAGCCAAAAAAGAGATTTAACTCAGACTGAAAAGTCAAAAATTATTAAATACTCATGAGAAGGACGCAATACTAATGCAATACTAGAAATTGCAAAGTTAAAGCATGACCAAGGTACAGCAAAATGCTCATTGGGTCAGCGGGGTCATACAAAAACAGGTGGAAAAGAAAAGACACGTTAACTGCAAAATAATTAAGAATTAAGGTGAAGAATTAAGTGTGAAACCATCAGGAACCCTTTAGTCTCCAGCGCCACCATTTTCCAGAGCTGAAACCTACCTGGAGTCTCCAGAAGTGCGAGGTGTCAGGATCTCAGAGACTTAGGTTAGCTAAAGAATCCTAAAAGGATAAGAGATGGACTAAAAGTGAACTCCCACACCTTACTGCCAGATTCTGGAAGATAAATTCTTCAAACAGTGGTTGAAGAGGATGTGCTGCTGGTCCTTCAGGAGTCACTCTCAAGCCGTCCGTCTATAAGGCCTATAAAAACCCAGTCTTCATGTATTTTATAACACCTCAGGTTGTGATTCTTATTAAGAGCGGGTCATTTTTTAGGATTCTTTAGCTAACCGAAGTCTCTGAGATCCTGACACCTCGCACTTCTGGAGACTCCGGGTAGGTTTCAGTACTGGGAAATGGTGGCGCTGGAGACTAAAGGGTTCCTGATGGTTTCACACTTAATTCTTCACCTTAATTCTTAATTATTTTGCAGTTAACATGTGTCTTTTCTTTTCCACCTGTTTTTGTATGACCCTGCTGACCCAATGAGCATTTTGCTGTCCCTTGGTCATGCTTTAACTTTGCAATTTCTAGTATTGCATTAGTATTGCGTCCTTCTCATGAGTATTTAATAATTTTTGACTTTTCAGTCTGAGTTAAATCTCTTTTTTGGCTCATTTTGCCTGTAAAAGAAAACCTGCCTAATAATTCTGCACACCTGAATAGAAGGCATTTTTCATTTCCAGCCTTCATGAACAATTATATATCACTTATAAACAGTGTTGGGCACGTTACTTTAAAAAAGTAATTAGTTATAGCTACTACTCACAAATAGTAACGGAGTTAGTAACTGAGTTACATCATTATAAAAGTAACAAATTACCAGGAAAAGTAACTATTGCGTTACTTTAAAAAAAAGTTTTTTTAAATATATCAAATAACTTGAATGCCCCCAATATTAAATATAAGTCTAAGAATAAATTATTCTTGATCCGACTCATGATCCGCTATTGCTCACGACATGGAATTTATCTGTACTGTACTATGTGTTAGCCATTAAAGGAAACGTAGTTTCATATTTGTTTAAATAGTCCTATGTTATGTTTTAAATTCATTTGTTTGATTATGAAAAGTGAACAGCATGAGTAAGATGCATCATAAGATGCGCAATATATCGGGAGGCATGGAGTGGGCCAGACATGATTTTGACCACTTCATTAAGTTTTGTTTTGTAGAAAGCCTTTCTTTAAAGTGAATTTCGTTTTGTAAAAATTGTATCTTAATTTTAATCAATGTTTCATCAACCAATTGCCTGGATTTAATAAATAAGAAGCAAATATAGCATGCAATTTAATCTTGACATGGAGGCGCCGGCGCGATCACTGGCGCGTGAACTGGAGCGCGTCTTAGGCTAAATGAACCGAGACTCAACGGCTGCTTGCCTCACAGACATGAGAAAAATATCTATAGAAAGCTTGAAATATCTACTTTAACGAAAATAAAATAATTAAAAACGAAAAGAAATGGGCTACTCTGATTATGTAGACTAAACCGAATGAAATGGGCATTCTCTCTCTAGGCGCGTCCACTATGAGGAGATGATGAGAGTCAGCAATGTTAACTTCATCTTTGCAGCCGACATTGATTCAGAAAACATTAGTTTATTAATAAACAATTAAAATGTCTCCTTGCTGTTTTTGTCACATTCATAATCATTACTTTTGCCGGTTCTTTATGGTAAGCTTTATGCGCGCTTGAGTGCTATAGCCTATTTATTATGGTTTATTATGGTTTATTCTCGCCAGTATTTAAGAAATTAAATTAATATAAATGTGATTAGTCAACTTATGGCTTAAATGAACAACTACTAGTCGACTTGAAGAAAAACTAAAAAAACTGAACTGAAATAAAATGGATTTCATATGGCCCCAATTTATGTTTCTTTTATACTTTTATATATTTTTCATTCCTGTTCTCTTCTGAATAGTGTTAAATTTAAAGAACGAGAGATGTTTATACATTTTGTTTTATTTAGTGGTATTTTACATTTATTTCTGAATGTAAATGTGACATGCGTTGATGCAGTTTAATTGTGCGTTTTTTTCTCTCAACAATGCAAATTTGACCAAGTATGGCTTATACACTGCGTTCCAAATTATTATGCAAGTGACATATCAGTAAGATTTCAGTGGAATAAACATTTAGATTTTAGTTTTTCTAAGAAAATGTTTGTTTGTTTATTTATCCATGTCTTTTTAGATAACTGATATCAATCTCAGACAAAATAATTTGCCAGATCTATGGAAACCCTACTTAGAGGTTGTTCCACATTATTAAGCAAGTCACAGTTCTCATGCAATATGGGAGGAAGAAAGATCTTTCCGAAGATGAAAAGCATGAAATGGTGCAATGATGTGCAAAAGGCATGAAAACAACTAATAATGGAGATTATCAAATTATCATAAGATTTGTGAGTGATTTAGAGCACAGCAGAACTCGTTCAGATAAAGGCTTATTAATGAAACTTCCTGTCAAAAAAATGAATTGTATTAAAAGGGCATCTATAAAAAAGCCAGAGTTGAGCAGCAAACAGGTATTTGAAGCTGCTGGTGTCTCTGGAGTCTCAAGAAGCTCTCCATGCAGGCTGGCAGTTGTGCGTAAAGATGCATTTCAGCCACTCCAAACCAAACCTCACAAAGAGAAACATTTACAGTGGGTGTAGAAATACATGAAGACTCATTTTTTAAATAGTTTTATTCGCTGACTAATGCTGTACTACAATAGATGGTCTAAATGGATGGATTTCTGGATGGCTGGTGAATGGCCACCACGTTCCAACAAGACTGACGTCAGCAGGGAGCTGGCGGGTGATGATTTGGGCTGGAATATTGGGAAGTGAGATGGAAGGTCCCTTTAGGGTCTCTGAGGGTATTAAACTGACTTTTGCAAGATATGTGAAGTTCATAACTGGCCATTTTCAGCTATGATATAAAAAGGAGGATAGTGCCTTCTGAAATACAATGCACTATGCACTATCCCATGCTGCAAAAAAACACCACAGCAATAAAATTGTTTGAAAATGTATTTGTACACCCACTTTAAATGTTTCTCTTTGTGAGGTTTGATTAGTGATGGCTCTTTACGCACAACTGCCAGCCTGCATGGGGAGCATCTTGAGACTCCAGAGACACCAGCAGCTTCAAATACCTGTTTGCTGCTCAACACTGGCTTTTTTTATAGATGCCCTTTTAATACAATTAATTTTTTTGACAGGAACTTTCATTAATAAGCCTTTTTCTGACCGAGTTCTGCTGTGCTCTAAATCACTCACAAATCTTATGATAATTCGATAATCTCCATTCAGTTTCACACAATATTAGTTGTTTTCATGCCTTTTGCACAACATTGCACCATTTCATGCTTTTCATCTTCAGAAAGATCTTTCTTCCTCCCCATATTGCATGAGAACTGTGACTTGCTTAATAATGTGGAACAACCTCTAAGTAGGGTTTCCATAGATCTGGCAAATTATTTTGTCTGAGATTGATACCAGTTATCTAAAAAGACATGGATAAATAAACAAACATACATTTTCTTAGAAAAACTAAAATCTGAATGTTTATTGTACTGAAATCTTACTGATATGTCACTTGCATAATAATTTGGAACGCGGTGTAGTGAGATGTGACTTATTTTCCAGAAAATATGGTAATTTAATTTAGGCAAGTGTTAGTGATATATTAAACCATTCATAGTAAATTTCTTTGGAAACGAGCCAAAATGCATCATTGAAGAAGCACTAATTAAATATTACTGTTTTTCATCAATGACTTCGGCACTTCAAAACTAATTTCGAAAATTCAAAATTTTGGTGCATTTTTTGTTTTAAAAGAATAGTTCAGCCTCAGTTTGCCCTTATGTCATTCCAAGCTGTTGTTTTGTTTGTTGGAGCACAAAAGGTGAAGTTTAGAAGATCTTTTCCACACAGCAACAGTTTGTAGTCTGCAAAGCTTCAAAAACAAGGCAAAGAAACACAGTAAAACACCATAAACGTGTCTGTATTCCAGACAGACTTTCACAGATGTGGTCACGGTAAACTTTTGTGCTGAAAGTGCTGTGCAAACATTCTTCAAAAAATTCATGAGGGTGAGTAAATAATGACAGAAACTCTTCAGTATGAGGTGAGCGCAGTGCGAAGGAAGGGTTTTCAGGTCCTCTTTCTGGAGATGGACAGTAAAAGTAACAGAGACAGACAGCACAAATACGCACGCACATCTCCAGTTTCTATTGATCTGCAAAAAAGCACTACGCTGACCAGGATTCTCTTCCCAGCTGGTTTTGCTTCGATGCACAGTTTTCACATCAGGTGGTGACCCACTCAACACACTGTCATAAGCTGTTGACTCTTGTAAAGTTGGACTCGTGACTGATTTGATAAATGAGCATTTTCCTCGTCTTCTGTAGGTTTGCAGGTGGTTGTAACGTCGCTTTTACAAACGTAAATAGTGCAGGTCTGGATGTCATGATTGGTTCTTTGTTCCATCCAGAAGTTTTAGGCCAGAATCCAACAATGCAAACCAGTGCAGTGCATGTGCAGCTTCTGTTAAAGATGGGACGATAGAGTTTACTAGCAATTTCTGAGTGAAAATCATTTTAAAGAGGACCTATAATGCCCCTTTCACAAGATGTAATACAAGTCTCTGGTGTCTCCAGAATGTGTCTGTGAAGTTTCAGCTCAAAATACCCCACAGATAATTTATTATAGCTTGTCAAATTTGCCCCAATTTGGGTGGGAGCAAAAACACGCAGTTTTTGTGTGCGTCCCTTTAAATGCAAATGAGCTGCCCGCTTTCCAGAAGAGGGCGGAGCTTTAACAGCTCAACAACAACAAAGCTGGAGAATCTCACGCAGCCAAAATGATGAAAGTGTTCAGCCTTACATTGTTCAAACCGGAGTCGACACTGATGGAGAGACTCAGGAAGAAGTTACAACTTTTAGAATGAAACTGGACGTTTCTGAATGGTTAGTGGATAAATTTATGTAGTTGCTGTGGAGTTGATTCAACTCATCCACTAGCATGTGCCGTCATGTTCATCTTTTGTGTTGAATTGACCCTCGTTTGTGAAGCAGTCCGCCGTAAAATGACGACATGACAACAACACTCTACTACAACAACTCTTCCTCTTCTCTAAAGCAGCCCAACATGCCCACGCCCCCTTTGTTGTGTGTTCTCGGGGGCGGGGTTTATGTAAATTTTAGGGTTAGTGATGTCACTAACCCGGGAAGAAGCTCGTTGTAATCCTTAAACAGCAAACTCTTTAAAAGAAAATATCCTCCTTTGCATTGAACTTTGAGCGTCGTAACTTTGCAGATGTTATGATCAAACAGCAACATTACACACTAACTAAAGTTAGTCAAATCATAATCAACCGCCCCTTTAAAGTAAAACCGACACCACTTGTTGTAAAGAATGTTGAGACCTAAATTTTCATACACTTTCTCTTATACAAATATATTATTTTTTAATCTATAATGTGGAAGAATCCTGTCTGTTTGTCAAATACCCATGTTCATTTATCTAGCGTGTTTCTTATCAGTGCATTTACGCTGTCTGAGAGCGAATGAGTGAAGGAGACGGGAGGGAGGATGAGTAAATGAGCGCATGCTCACTCTCTGAGAGAGAGAGGCTGTGCTTCATTCAGAAAAAGCAGGGGGGCGTCAGAAACGGAGCGAGGGAGGAAGCTAAGCGGAGAGGTGGAGATCTGTCTGTTCTCTGTTAGAGTGGACTGAAATGCGTTCGCTGCTGCCTCGGAGCCGCAAGCACCTAATGATGCGGGGAGATCAGCGCTAAATCAGCCGATATAGTAAGCGGTGTGTGTGGTGCATATGTGCAGGCGTGCATGCATGTGAAAAGTCTCAGTGAAGGGATGCTTATGAGTGTATTGCATCTATCAGCGATTTTAAAATCACACTGTGAAATGTTCTTCTTATGACTAAACCGTCAGGTGCATTATGGGAAATGTAGTTGTAAGCTCTGTAAGGTGTGAGACGGGTGAAAATGGCTCAGAGAGTTTGGAAGAGATGCACTGAAGTTTCATGTAAGTCTGTTTAAAAATGTGAATCCGAGCTGTTTGTGTCTTCATTCAGAAATCTGCAGCTTTCTGACACATGCTGTCGGTTTTGACATCATTTGCTGACGTCAGGTGGAGCTGTTAGAGGTGAAAGAGCTGTATCGTTTTCTTGCATGCAGAATCGTTCTTGTGAATGTTTAGCTTGAATGATATGCTTCAATGCTTCACGTCTCAGTGGAAGTGTAAGTGTGTGTTGATGAGCGACAGGCTTCGGTGTGGGTCAGTCGGTCGTGGGTGTGCGTGTTCAGTATTGCAAGCGCTCCCTGTCTGCCCACTCGCGTGCAGGTCGATAAAGAGAGCGTGTTTGCTGAGGTAATGAGGAATTCCCTTTCACTGTGTCCTTGCGTCCTCGTCACCCACACCGGGGGCGAATCGCTGCAGGAGAGAGAGGCATCATTCATGTCACGCCGCCGCTGATAAGAGGTGTGTGTCAGAGCGGAGGAGATGAGAACACACAGGACATCAGGAGGAGGCGCAGAGGAGATTCACAAGAACTTAGTTCATAAAGGAACTGAGATTTAAAGGGTTAGTTCACCAAAAATGAAAATTTTGTCATTTACTCACCCTCATGTCGTTCCGAACCCGTGAGACTTTCTGTCCCTCTATTGACAGTTTATGCAACTACCACTCTGACGCTTCAAAAAGTTCGTAAAGATATCGTAAAATGAATCCATATGAATCAAGCGGTTTAGTTAAATATTTTTTGAAGAGACACGGTCACTTAATCTGATGAACAGCTTCAATTTAGGCTTTTATTCACATATTCATCAACGCGCACATCAGATATGGCAAACAGAAACACAAACGTGCTTGCTTGATGTGCGAGAACCAATGAGGTTCATTCTCGTGTTACGCAGCACGTTTGAGCTTCTTCAAGAACCAATGAGGTTCGTTCTTGTGTTACACAACACATTTGAGCTTCTGCAAGAACCAATTAGGTTCTTTCTCGTGTTACGCAACACATATGAGCTTCCGCAAGAACCAATGAGGTTCATTCTCGTGTTACGCAACACATTTGAGCTTGTGTGAGAACCAATGAGGTTCTTTCTCGCGTTACGCAGCACGTTTGAGCTTCCGCTAGAACCAATTAGGTTCTTTCTCGTGTTACACATCACGTTTGAGCTTGTGTGAGAACCAATGAGGTTCTTTCTCACGTTACGCAACACATTTGAGCTTCCGCAAGAACCAATGAGGTTCGTTCTTGTTACGCAACACATTTGAGCTTCTGCAAGAACCAATGAGGTTCGTTCTTGTGTTACACAGCACGTTTGAGCTTCCGCTAGAACCAATGAGGTTCATTCTCGCGTTACGCAACACATTTGAGCTTGTGTGAGAACCAATGAGGTTCTTTCTCGCGTTACGCAACACATTTGAGCTTCCGCAAGAACCAATGAGGTTCGTTCTTGTTACGCAACACATTTGAGCTTCTGCAAGAACCAATGAGGTTCGTTCTTGTGTTACACAGCACGTTTGAGCTTCCACTAGAACCAATTAGGTTCATTCTCGTGTTATGCAACACATTTGAGCTTGTGTGAGAACCAATTAGGTTCATTCTCGTGTTACGCAGCACGTTTGAGCTTCACAAGAACCAATGAGGTTCATTCTCGTGTTACGCAGTGTGTTTGAGCTTCCGTGAGAACCACTGAGGTTCATTCTCATGTTACGCAACACATTTGAGCTTCCGCAAGAACCAATGAGGTTCATTCTCGTGTTACGCAACACATTTGAGCTTCCTTGAGAACCAATGAGGTTCTTTCTCGCGTTACGCGGCACATTTGAGCTTCCGCGAGAACCAGTGAGGTTCATTCTCGTGTTATGCAGTGTGTTTGAGCTTCCGTGAGAACCAATGAGGTTCATTCTCGTGTTACGCAACACATTTGAGCTTCCTTGAGAACCAATGAGGTTCTTTCTCGCGTTACGCAGCGTTTGAGCTTCCGCGAGAACCAGTGAGGTTCATTCTCGTGTTACGCAGCACGTTTGAGCTTCACAAGAACCAATGAGGTTCATTCTCGTGTTACGCAGCACGTTTGAGCTTCAGCAAGAACCAATGAGGTTCGTTCTTGTTACGCAACACATTTGAGCTTCTGCAAGAACCAATGAGGTTCGTTCTTGTGTTACACAGCACGTTTGAGCTTCCGCTAGAACCAATTAGGTTCTTTCTCGTGTTACGCAGTGTGTTTGAGCTTCCGTGAGAACCAATGAGGTTCATTCTCATGTTACGCAACACATTTGAGCTTCCGCAAGAACCAATGAGGTTCATTCTCGTGTTACGCAACACATTTGAGCTTCCGTGAGAACCAATGAGGTTCTTTCTCGCGTTACGCGGCACGTTTGAGCTTCCGCAAGAACCAATGAGGTTAATTCTCATGTTACGCAGCGTTTGAGCTTCCGCAAGAACCAGTGAGGTTCATTCTCGTGTTACGCAGCGTGTTTGAGATTCAGCAAGAACCAATGAGGTTCATTCTCGTGTTACGCAACACATTTGAGCTTCCGTGAGAACCAATGAGGTTAATTCTCATGTTACGCAGCGTTTGAGCTTCCGCGAGAACCAGTGAGGTTCATTCTCGTGTTACGCAGAGTGTTTGATCTTCCGCGAGAACCAGTGAGGTTCGTTCTCGTGTTACGCAGCACGTTTGAGCTTCAGCAAGAACCAATGAAGTTCATTCTCGCGCGTCAAGCAAGTGCGTTGAGCTTCTGTTTACATTTACTGATCAATGTTTATATTTGAATAAAAGCATAAATTCAGTCTGTTCATCATATAAAGTTATCGAGTCTCTTCAGAAAATTCGGACTAAACCGCTCAATTCATATGGATTATTTTTATGATCTCTTTATGAACTTCTGAAGTGTCAAAATAGTAGTTGCGTAGCTGTCAGTGGAGGAATTGAAATCTATTAATTTATTAAAATTAATAATAATAAAAAATTAATTTATAAATCTATTAAGAAATTAATTTCTTCATTTGTGCTTCGAAGATGAGCGAAAGTCACCAACCCTCTTATGGGTTTGGAACGACATGAGGGTGAGTAATTGACAGTTTTTGGGAAAACCCTTAGATTTAAGATTATGAACTCAAAATATTTTTATATATTTAACAAAAAATGCACAGATGAATTTGTCACTGTAAGACCAGTAACAAGCAAAAAAATTATTTCATGCTGAATTTAAGCTGGAATATGAGAATTGTAGCCGTGTTTTGGCCAATATTTACGATGTTGCTTCCGAGTTTCATTGTGAATATTCGTTATATCACACAGACATGTATGTTCCCCTGCAAAGCCCGAACCCTCTGTGTGCTTCTCCACCTGATCCTCACGCAAACACACATGGGTTATTTTTGAACATAGTGTACCAGAACACAGTGTCAGTGAGGGAGAGAAACAAAGAGCGAGAGAATCCTCAGCAGAGATGGGAATAAAGCGAGAGAAATGGAGACTGCACAGTGCTGCTCTCCTGAATAAAGTATCTGTGTCTATAAATAACACACAGCGCTCACAGACTGTTATTTAGCCATATTTTCCTTCCTCATCCTGTAACGGGGATTTGATCATTTTCCTTTTCATTTTGCAGCATGTACAGTCTTTTATTGTTAAGGAACAGAGCGGTTATTTGGAAACTAATCACGTTTGATGGCTTGGGTGTGTTAACTGACACACACACACACACCTGTTTGGAGACTGTTTTTGAATAGCTGTACAGCTTTCTGTTATGATGGTTGCTGCTTATGCACAAGTTTGAATATTTGCATGTTATAATTAGAGGTGTTTTAGTGATGTGATGAAACCTGTAGCATTATGTACGGCGACTTGATTAATTAAAATGAACCCGAAATCGTAATATGGCTTAGTGCGATTATTAAATCGAATATATCCGCTGCGTGTTTCAGAGTGAAGCGCAGTGCTGTGTTTATTTGCACACGTGCACTCGTGTTTTCAGCATCTCAGAGCGACTTTTAATCCCATTTTAAATTGCAATTTATCATTAGAAAAATGCAAATTCAATCACTGAAGCACCATTTACAATTTCTTCTAAAAATGTAGATCAGTAATAGACAGTTGCCTGAACAGCTAGTCGATTTTGTAATATGTGGTAAATTGCACACTGGTCTAAAGAAAGCCCTGTATAATTAATCTCACCTAGTCAATTTAGTCAACCATCATTACCAATCCCCCCCCGTTAACCATGTTTTCTCTTCTCTGAGCTCATTTTAATACATCCAAGCCAAATCCTGCACATTCTCCACCATAATTTATGCAGAAAATGTGTTAAAATCGTGTGTCCCTGCCCTCATGAATATTAATGAGATGAATTCGTTTTGAATGACACGCAGAACAGCTGACGGATTGTGAAGAACTGAGCTGCTCGACATATTGCTCATGATTCACGCAGCTTCTGACAACGACACGCAAGATGTCCGAGCTCTGAGTCAACATGTTCCCCGAAAATAAATATTTTGTCTTTTGTTATCTTGTTATCGAGCTGTGACAGAAATTACCCAGCTCTCATTTAGCTCAATAGACTGAATATATCGTGCTGGCCTGGAGACCAATTGTGTCTCATTTGCAACATGCCGCACAATCCGGTCCGTTTATAATCATCTCAGTTGTCGTGACCCGATTCAGTGGAAAAGATGAAGTGCAAACACTAGATCTTGAATTCTTTTAAACAGCTATAACTGAGTAAATTAGTGCATAACTTGAGCTAAAAAGTTGTCACAGTTGTGCACAAGATGAAAAGCCACATGAGGACCATTTCGTAACTTGTGTTAGTTTAAGATCCACATTATTGCGTGTCTGTTAAAGGTGGAGGTGTTTTGGCACACTGCTCTCTTTCAGGTCCTCTGTGGGCGTGTATTATGCTGTTGATCTGGATGGTTCTGCCTCAGTGCTGTTGTGTAGAAGGTGTGGTTGAGTCTCTTCAGGTTCTTCACACTTGCTGTGAACCCGCCGTCATTCACCGGCCATCTGCTCATGTGACGCGCCGCTTGACAGATCTGATCCTAATCCTCTGAATCGTCAGATCTGATGTGACACGTTAGATGTCACAAATGGTGGTAACACTTTTCATTATTAGTTAACATGAACTAATGATGAACTGCACTTCTACAGCATTTATTCATCTTTGTTAATGTTAATTTCAACATTTATTAATACATTATTACAATCGAGAGTCGTATTTGTTTATGCACTGTGAATTAACATGCACAAACAATGAACTAACATTAACAAAGATTAACAAATACAGTAACAAATGTATTGCTTATGGTTAGTTCATGTTCGTTAATACTAACTAATGTTAACAAATGAACCCTATTGTAAAGTGTTACCGAAATCGTAAAATTAACCTCTATATGACAATTATTCTGTATGTTGTTATTATTATTGGGTCTTTGACAAATTGCGTTTGTTCCTTTTTTGCATAAATTGGGGCTGGTTAATTTTGTGAAAAAAAAATCTAAAATTGTTGATTTTAAAATGCAATTTCTAGGTTTGCTGTGCTTGTATGCTTTTACAAAATGTGTTCAAATTTATATAAATTTGCTTTATTATTATTATTTTATTAATTACCATA
>RJVU01057277.1:780801-792405 GCA_003731715.1 Anabarilius grahami
CCCTGTTCTGGCTCAGTTTAAATAATTATTTATATAAAATGGTCATTTTTCTATTTTTTTGGCTGTCTGTGTGTTTCTATTTCAGTCGAGTTAAAACATAAATATTTGCTTTATTCATAAATGCACATGAATTGTCAACATACATGACAGTGTGTGCATGTTTCAGGCCTGTGTTACCAGTGCATTAAGTGCATGTTTTGGTGTTTTATCTTTTTGACATGAATGATTTTACATTGAGAGGATTCATGTTTCCTCCTGATGACTTTCCCAGTAAAATTAACTAATATACGATCGATCAGTTTGTAAGCGTCACCGTCTGCATTGTTGTGCTTCAGTTCGAGAGACTGTTTATCTGTGCTGTCTGTGTACTTGATAGCTGCTGTCTCATTCGCATACTAATGACCAACCGTGGGAAAAAGCCATATAATTGTGTGTAATTTCTGTGTGTGTGTGTTTGTTAGAGGAGCGATTGAGGCAGAGGAAGGGAAAAATCAATACCAACCCATGGAGAGCAGCTAACTGTTTAATTGGCTTCAAAGTCATCAGGTTCACTGCCTTCCCCTAAAGTGAAATCAGCAGATAGTGTGTTAATAATGTGTATATATACAGTACCAGCAGTTGAACGTCGACATGCGTATAACTCTGATACTTGCCTGAAACATGGATGCCCTCCCTTTAAAGTCAATACGACGTTGTTTCTGGTCTTATTGTGCTCCTCTAAACATTTTAGTAATTCGCTCTTGTGGGATTTAATTAATTTTAAATTTGTTTATGTCTTTGCTTGGCTTCTCAAACCATGATTAATTTTAAAGTCGTTCTTGGAGTTTAAACAACAAGGGACACGACGAATGTAACGGTTGGATAAATAGTGAAGAGCTAATTATTCATGGTGATTATTTGAGGTTTTGTGTGTTCACACATTCATCATCCAACACTATATTTCCACATTTACTTGGATATCGAAAACCTCTTGATGTTCTCTTTGCATATCGCTTAATGAAAGGTGAATTATAATGATGCATAAACAGAGATCAGAGAAAAGGTCTTGTGATTGATCTTTTAATCGGTGTATTTTCACTAGTGTCTCAGACTGTTACTCATCTGCCTTTTTATCCTGTTATTGGACTGCTAGCATATTAATGGATCAACTTTTTTGTGGCCATCTACTTGTTCATATGAAGCAATATTTACAGTCATATTTACAGTGCACCTCTCACAACTCAAATCACACGAGTTGTCCTGGTTTCCGAGGCGTATTTGAGGGGTGTTTATAACCATCAGTCATTTTTCTCCAGACAACATTATTATTGCCATTGTTTTGAAATGTTTAAATAAAAAATTTGTTGGTTTAATTATTGAATAAATGTTGCATATATTGTATTGAATATATTATACAGGGCTCCAGACTAACATTTGAGAGCAGTGGCACCAGAAGGTGGCGCCAGCTCCTGATTTGGTGGGTGATCATTACGGTAATTTAATCATATTACTAATAAGTGCAGTTACTAATAGAGATGCACCCATTACATTGGCCAATAATTGGTATCGGCCGATAAAAGCAAATTTTCACACCATCGGCTATCTGTCAATCAAAAGAGGACAGAAAAATGCACTGCATTTGAGCTTTTTGAAAAGAAAATAAGAAACCAGTTTGATGTTCAATATTAATAGTAATTATATGAATAATAACATTCAGAAAGTTAAGAAATATTAATTTAATCTTCAGAATTTAGTTAGTGTGTTAATATTAATTTGAGTTATGTTTGTTTATAACTGATAGCAGTTACTTTATACAGAGAGAATAAAGTTTTTTTGCATTTTTCAAAATATAATTATTAATAATGAAATTATCATTAATTTAAAAGAAGGTATAAAAGGCAGAACTCCCAAACTATCAGTATTGTTATCGGTATCTGCAGATATCGTAAATGTGACAGTAAACTGTGCTTGAATTGAGATGTAGATAAAATGATAAAATTAACTTTTATGGACAACAGCAGAAACCTTCTAAATATTCTACTCTTATTAAATGTACCACACTGAACTGACCGACAGCTTCAGTGATTATAAAATGAGTGCTCTTTACTTTTTGAAGAAAAAGTTTTTGTTTTTCATGAGACTTTGTGACTTTTCCTACTTTACCCTGAGTGGAAATGGCTAATAAGCCTCTGCTGCCATCTACTGGTTATACTGATAATTTAATGTCTTTTTAAATAAAAGTTTGTTTGCCACTAAGTCTTCCTCTTTAAACTTTAGTTTTACAAATCATCACATTAAAAATAAAATTAAAATGGGTTTATATTTAGAGATTTGAAGTGCTGGAAAGTGTGAAGCACTTTAAAAAGTGCTTGAATTTCACTCCCAAAAGTTTTGCATGAACCCTGAAATGAAACATTGGACTATTTCTGCGACCATGGTTTACAGTTAGCGTTGCTCACTGGAGAGCCTTATATAACTTATATAACTTCTCCTGGTTTCCACATCAGCGTTGTTTGATCTGACACCTGTAGTTTATAACAGAGAATACTTCGCCGAATTTAAATGCTTCCCTCTAGATCTCGCTGCGATGTTATTAATTCTAATAACACTTTCTCATTGGATCTCCCAGCGCTGTAGTTACAGTAGCCGTGTTTCCAATACCGTTTAAATTGGTCAAATTGAAATTGCATATTGAAAACTTCAATTTCGCAAATACTCCCATATATCGCAAAAAGTTTTTATGCTCGCATGAGGTGGTTTTTCAGGCAATTTGAATATTTCCGTAAAACTGCAATGGAAACAGTTTTTTCGCATCTACAGGTCACCTGTCGTATGTAAAGGTCAATCATTCTTTAAAGAGGGCGCGGTATGTTTGGACATGAAAACGAGAGTTCTTGATTAAACTCATAAAAGACAAAAGTGTTGCGGGACTACTGGATTCTAAACAAAGAAATGCCACAATTTGAATTTATCAAGACCTCGAAGCAGATAGGATGGAGAAACACCCAGAAACATCTCATACTTGACCACTCCCAAGTATAAGGGGCTTTCCTTGGCATAAATGCTCGGATAACATGCCTACATCTCCTTTGATTAAAAATAATGGCTAGTACAGTGGCTGGGACACTACCAAAATCCCTCGCCATGATTTTTGAATGACTTATCTTGAGTGAAAAAAAAAGATGTTTTAGTAGCATAAAATCGGTTAACGGGTTAGTTCACCCAAAAATTACTCGCCCTCATGTCGTTCCACACCTGTAAGACCTACGTTCATCTTCGAAACACAAATTAAGATATTTTTGATAAAATCCGATGGCTCTGTAAGGCCTGCATCGCCAGCAATAACACTCCCTTTTTCAATGCACAGAAAGCAACTAAAAACGTATTTAAAACAGTCATGTGACTACAGTGGTCCAACTTTAATATTATAAAGCGACGAGAATACTTTTTGTGCGCCAAAACAAAAATGCGACTTTATTCAACAATATCTAGTGATGGGGGATTTCAAAACACTGCTTCGTGAAGCTTCGAAGCTTTACAAATCTTTTGTTTTGAATCAGTGGTTCGAAGCGTGAATCAAACTGCCAAAGTCACGTGAGCTATTGAAGTTTCAAAACACTTATGACGTAACGAAGCCTCGTTTACTGAAATCGTGTGATTTTGGCGCTCTGAACCGCTGATTCAAAACAAATGATTCGTAAAGCTTCATAAATCAGTGTTTTGAAATCGCCCATCACTAGATATTGTGGAATAAAGTCGCTATTTTGTTATTTTTGGCACACAAAAAGTATTCTCGTCACTACAATATTAAAGTTGAACCACTGTAGTCACATGACTGTTTTAAGTCTGTTTTTAGTAGCTTTCTGTGCATTGAAAAAGGGAGTGTTATTGCTGGCGATGCAGGCCTTACAGAGCCATCGGATTTTATCAAAAATATCTTAATTTGTGTTCCGAAGATGAACGAAGGTCTTACGGGTGTGGAACGACATGAGGGTGAGTAATTAATTATTTTTGGGTGAACTAACTCTAATGGAAATGGCGTCATTTCGCAATAGTTTAGATAAACGGTCCGCGCTTCGCAGCTCAAACGAGTAGCGCGGTCTTTCGTTTTGTTTGATGTTTCTCATATGAGACAGATAATTTAGGCAACGTGGTGGAGGCACCAGTGTGACCAGTTTAGTCGCACCGGCAGGAATAAAGATTGCAAAATGCGACCATTTGATCGCAGTCTGGAGCCCTGCTATATATATTTCATTTTGACTTTCAAGTGGATTCAGTTTGGAATTGTTTCATTGAACTGATTTTAACAGCAATTAATCAAACTTTTAATCAACTCTAACACTGTTTTTGCTACTGAAGTTTAAGTCAAAGATGCTTAAACCTCCCTATATAAATGCTCTCATGCTCATGATTGTACTGTCAAACTAGTCTAATGATGAGGTTTTAGAAGTCACATTAAGTGCATTAAAATCATATTTTCGCAATGGTTTTGCTTGTGATAAGCGGTCCTGAATATCAATAATATTCAGTGTTTTGCCAAGTCCAAATTTAAAATGTCAATTCAATCTTTGTGAGGAAAAGAATGGCGATAAATGGAGATTGTATTAGCACAAGCCCTAGTGACGGACAGTGAACCGTTGTCTGGACACTTATTCCTCAGTGCGGTCAATCGGTGCCAGTTTGAGTGCCAGTCTGTGGCATATGCCAAGCTACTGCAATAATCCTGAATGCCTTTTTCTGTATCTTTATTTGAAATGGTTGTTTGAAGGTTTTGCTGCTCGCTCTGTCTCTCTCTCTTAGCTGAAGCAGCAGGAGGATGGATGAAAATAGAAGTGTTTTTCCACACCATCGAGGGCTGAGAGAGTAGAAACTGTAGGAAGGAGAGTGAAAGGATGGGATACAGTGGTACCTGAGCAGATGGAGCGGCACAGCATGAAGCGGGTAGTGCCAGGGATAAACACGTCACAGAGGGCACCGCTACTGAAACAGGCTCGATCAGCCATTTCAGATGATTATGTTAAATATATCATGGTGCATTTTTAATTTTGTAAATGCATAAAACTATCGTAAATTATTTATTTGGGATGGGTGATGGTGCATATGTTAATGTGCAGCTACTGATTCTCAAAATGTACTCAATCTTGAAGAAGTCCTCTAACATTAGGCTGATTTAGTGGTCATGTCGCCTGGACTCTGATGCGTTTACTCTAGTTACTGTTAGACTGCATGTGGAAACCCTGCGAAGTTGATTCTCTCAATTGATTCCCTTTAAAGGATTAGTTCACTTTCAAATGAAAATTACCCCAAGCTTTACTCACCCATCCTAGGTGTTATATGACTTTCATCTTTCTGATGAACACAATTAGAGATATATTGATAAATATTCTGACGCAGCCGAGCTTTATAATGGCCGTGAGCGGAATCAATGAGTATGAGCTGAAGAAAGAGTCTCCATCCATCATAAACACATTCCACACGGCTCCGGGTGGTTAATAAAGGCCTTCTAAAGCGAAGTGATATTTAACAAGTTATGAAGTAAAATATCTAGCTTCCGCCAGACCACCTTCCGTATTCAAATTACGGAAAAAACTGAACTGGCATCGTGTCAGTTAGGCTTTTTCCGTAAGTTGAACAGGGAAGACGTAGGACGTAGCGTAAGCTTTTTGAACTGCAAGAGATTTACACTTTCTTCGTAAGTAGAATCTTTAGCTCATACTCATTGATCCCGCTCATTTGTGCTCTCCAGACATATGCTTCCGATACTGATCAGTTGTTGTTTTGGTTTTAGTTTTCAGCTCCCAGACAACAGCGTTAATTTGAGAATTTGGTAATTGCATGAGTGCTGGTGCTGGTCTTGACGTGTCTGTGCTGTTTGAGTTTTTGGCCACCTTGTGCTTCATACAAATCGTCTGTGAGATTTTGTTATATATAGGTTGCAATATTGACAGGTTAGCTGTTGAACCAGTAATATGACCTCCATTTATCCAGTAAAAGTTGAAGCTGACCCTCTACCTCCATTGATCAGATTGACGCTTTTGTTAGCCAGAAGGAATATCCTTCTCAAATGAAGGTGTATTACTTCCCCTACACACAATAGATGGATCCAAGACACATTTTTCTACATAAAATTAAAGAATTTAACGTTTACGCTCCAATGTTCTCTTAGAGCCTTCATTAGTACCTGGGATCCTGCCTTGAATTTTATTATCATTTGTCATTTAGTAGGTGATTAATCTGTACATTTTCTTTGTCTATTGATCATTTCAGTGTTGGCAATAAGCTTCATTGTCCTGATAAAATGGCAATAAAAACGATTGGAAGTAAAAAAGTAAAATGCATTTCTAGTTTAAACATTGCTTTTTTAAAAAGAGGAATATCTGAAGAATAAATAATAAGTATCAGCAGTGTGCAAAGTGAACCACATTTAGTTTTCGATCACTGAAAATGTGTTTTGTACATGCAGTCACATTGGGGTCCCAATATCTATGGGACTGAACTATATAGGGCCTAAAAAATGAAGATTCCAAAAGAAAAGTTTATTAAGAATGAGAATCTAGAAGGATATTAAGATATCTTGAGTGCTTTTAGAGTTACNACAAATGTCAACTTACATAATGTTACATAAAGCACCATCACTTCGAAGGAATTATATTTGAAATTCTTTTGAACGGTTTTGAATATATTACTATAAAAGAAAAAAGTATCCGCTTTATACAAAGTGACCCACATTTGACCACTGAAAATGTGTACAATTGACCAATTTACTCATGGAGCCCCATTAAGATCTCCATATCTCTGGGATTGAACCATCGAGGGCCTTTAAAACGAAGATACCAAAAGGAAAGTTTGTTAAGAGCCAGAATCTAAAAGGATATTAAGATATCTTTAAAACTTCTTGAGTTACAGGCATGCAAACTTGAGGCAAAAAACACAAGAAGTGCTTTTTCCCATTTTTGAACGGTCACCGTTGGCATATAATGAAACACAGATTGATAAAGTCAACAGATTTTACTAATAGATCTACCAATCTCTGTGTGAAAATAAAATAATGATGCTGCCATCTTTATAAAGTCATTTTTACACCCCTATAAATTGGCTCCAAATCTCAGGCGATCCCCTCTACAAAATAGTGGATTACTCAGTAAATATACATCTGTGACATTTAATATTTTGGCTTTCTACAGAAAAAATAGTAACAAAATCAAAAATTTGAGCCAGGTACCTCTGGTTGAGTTGACATGGAATGACCCTATATGCATATATAATAGCACACACTGTCTATCACTTTAAATGGTTGCACACTTTAAAGCAGGATGGATTCTGAATGGCTGTCAGTGTATTAATGTTTTTTTTTTAAATTGCTCTGAAAGTGATTCCAATGATATTCCTCAGTGTTTTTAACATTATACTTGTGGTGTGGACTTCGCTATTATAGAGTGATTATTAAAATTGATGGTTATACTTATCATTCTTGGGCATTTTAAGGATGAACAACACAATCAATCTGTAAATATACAGCACTGATAAGGGGCACTCGTTTGTCAGTGTTAATTGGCTGAGATTTGACTGGCCAGCAGAAGTCTTGATTGTGTTTCAGCTTGTGCCGACTCTGTTACAGAAATAGCCAACATTATTGGCTGTTATTTCGCCTACTACCTGTGTCAGCCTGAAAGGAACAGAAAGACATGATTGGCGTTCCTCTCGGTCTGAAGGCTGCACAAGCGCCTGTTCTGACAGAATGAACGGAGAGAGAGCGCAGGGGCGTGACGGGTGGAGTGTATGTGTTCTGCCCTCCAAATACACACTCGGGTAATTGGGGTGTGTGTGTAATTGGGGTACGGGGCAGATGTGCACCACATGGGGCGGAGGGAGATCTATTCTCTCTTGGTGACAGAGCCTGTTGCCATGGAGCTCCTCGTCCTATTGGCGGAGGCCTCGTCCAATAGCGCGTCAGTTTCATCATTGAGAATTTTCTCTCTGTCTCAAACAGAGGGAAGTGGAGATTGCATAAGGGTTGTAATGGGAGCCAAAACAGCCCCAGATTTCAACCTGACACACTTATTTTTAGAGAATAAAAGATGGAGATAGGCTGAACGATATCTCTCCCACGCAGCGTGAGTGATGCATCATGGTCTAGCACAGCACTGTTTGTGTTATTCATGGTTTTAAGTTCCTGTTCTTCTTGATCTGGGTCAGGGTTGTTATTAACTAAAACCATAAAAACATTTTCATTATCAAAAATACTAGTTGCAAAGGCGACATTTCTCATTTTCGTTTAGCTCAAGTTAAGCAGCAGGAGGATGTTAACTAAAACTAAAGCTTAATAAAAACTATATAGACTTTTAAAAACCTAATAGAAATGACAAAAACACATCTTTTACATCATAGATGGGTAACTTTAATGCAGTGGTTACTTCTATTGCAAATATGATTTTTGATCCCCATTTGCTGTAATGGCAAAAGAAAAAATACACAATGACATTTCCAAAAAGGATTTTTTTTAAATTCTCAAAAATATAGAGCAAATAATAATATTATAAATATTATCTATAATATTACTTTATTATAGTATTATTGTATGATTCCCTTGTAATAATACAAGGGAACATAAAAAATAATACATCGAGAAAAATAAATAAAATATAACTTTTAGGCAAATTTTTTTTTTTGTTAAAGTTGTTTTTGTGTGTTTTCTTATATTTGAAAGGTATGGAAGCTTGTTTTCACCATGAAACAAAAAAGGTAATTGTGACTTTTATAAAGTCAGAATTGCAAGTTTATATCATGCAATTTTGACTTTATAACTTGCAATTGCGAGTTTAAATCTTGCAATTCTGACTTTTTTTCTCTGAATTGTGAGTTATAGACTTGCAATTGCGTGTTATAATGTCCAATTTTGAGGAAAACAATACTGGTGTTGAAAAAAAGTCAGAATTGCTTAATAAAAACTTGCAATTGCGAGAAAAAAGTCAGAATTCTGACTTTATAACTCGCAATTCTGACTTTATAACTCGCAATTCTGACTTTATAACTCGCAATTCTGACTTTATAACTCGCAATTCTGACTTTATATCTCACAATTCTGACTTTATAACTCACAATTGCAAGAAAAAAAGTCAGAATTGTGAGAACATTTTTATTTAGTGGCGGAAACAAGCTTTCATAGAAAGGGTTGCAGAAGTTAATATATAAAGGCTTTTTTTAGTTATTATTCTCTTGTGCATGTAAAAAAACGATTAAGTAAGTAATTAAAGATTGTTTCTGGCAGTCAGAGGAGAGAAAGATGTCAAATTTACTGTCACTACCTCTGCCGTTGCAACTAGTTTCTTTTTGTAATTTAATAACACAAAGTATAATGCTATAAATGTACATTTGTTTTATTAAAAATGAAAAAACCTGCTAGATTCATGATATAAGTTGTGGAAAAAGCATCTTCGCAGTCTGAAAAGGTCAACCACTCGACCAGATTATAGGAATGCACACTTTTTTTGTCAAAATACAGGATATTTGAAACTCAAGCTAGCGGAATATTGTGCATAAGTTGTATGTGGTGATATTGATACAGGACGTGATCTAGAGACGGGACCCCCTCTGCAGACACACCTCTCTCTCTCTATAGGTTGTATAGCTCGTTCACCCTCTTTCTCGTCGTCAGGTCATGTGACGTCATCCTCCCCCTCCCAGCCCACTCAGTCCAGTGGGACCGACTCTGACTCATCTCTCCTCCGCTGTTCTTTCAATCCGTCCCTCCTTCTCTTCTCTCATTATTTGTTTCCTCGCTGGCCCCGTCCTTCTGTCTGCGCTGTCGTGCTCGATCTGTTGAAGCAGGGAATCCTTCTGTGACGCATTTTCCCTGCAGTTCAGCGANCACACACAGGCAGTGTTATAAAACCACAGCGCAGCATCAAGTCATTCACTCTCTTATTCTCTCTTTCATTCTTTTCTCATTTTCTCACTTTTTCTAATCACTCAGTTTCGGGTGAACCTCATGAAAGCATCAACGTTTACATTTATGCATTCAGCTGATGCAAAAGAGGAACAAAAACAATTCATCAAAGAGTAATATTCGTGATACAGGTTAATTGGACAACTAGAATATACATGTTGTGCATTAAGAAAACGAAGCCTGTTTATTTGACCACTGAGATGTTTTTGCAGCGTAACCTTATTTTGCACTTGTTTTTGTCTTTGATTTTTAAATGGTGTCTTAAACTATCTTTCATATTTTTGCATATATTTTCTTAATGCAACTTAATGCAAGACATTTAAACCCAATAACACTGTATATTATGAACAAAATCATGTTTCTTCATATATTTTGTTAGGCGATGTTTCTGTAAGCGATTAAGACTGCCTTGTAGATGCCATTTATTATTATTTTTTAAATATTTTGTATTATCTTTTTAATTTTTTATATATATTTGTATTTTTTTTAGCTATTTGTTTATTTTCGAATAGATTTTTTTAATTTTAGCATTTATTATTTAATTACTTTTTCTTTTTTTGTTTGTTTATAATAAGATATATATTTTTTAATTTCTCACCCACCAGCAGAACATTAATTTTGGAATATAATTAGGCAAATATAAATGAAAATGATTATCAATTTATAATTTTTTTTCTTTATTTTTTCATTCATATTTATTTTTTTATCTAGATTTTATGCACTTTTATGTTACATCTCAGAAGAAAGATATTATTATTATTTTTAAGTCAATATGCTCATTGCGTCACCTCTGCTATTTGCTTGTACCGCGGTGAGGTAACTTGACGATGGAGGGTTGTGTGTCTTAACTGGGTCACTGTGTGTGTGTGTGTGTGTGTGTGTCATGTACCAGCACATGTGTGCACAGCTGCCCAGCTGTGTTGTATAAGGTGCCTGTGTGTTTGACAAACATTCACTGGTTTATTATCTGACTCCATTGAGATCATGTGGTCGGTTGGCCGGCTGAGCGATGCAGTCAGCTTTACACCTGAAGACATTAGTCTTTGCTTCTCATATTCATGTTTAATATCTCTCTCTCGCTCTCAAACACAAGCGGCAGCAGCTGATGTTGGCGTCTCCTTGGCAACAGAAGGAGAGAGAGAGAGTGACGGCTCATTCATGAACGCTGTTCTCCCTCATTCAGAGCTCTTCATCTTCTTCATGAGCTCCGAGTTGATTCTTGAGGACGGCCTCGTTGCTGCAGCGCCCGTGTGTGTGTGTGTGTGTGTGAATGATTGGTCGGTGGTGTCATGTGCTGCTGGTGACGTCTTTTCTGCAGTCGGGAATCCCAGCTATTCGAGCGCGCTCAGTCGCTCTCCCCCACCCGCCTGCTTCAGTCTCTCTGCAGTATGACGTCAGCGCTGGAGTTTCCTCCGCTCGCTCTTTCAGTCACTGCTGCCGCCTTATGCGCTTTGACTCGTGTGCTCTTAAAAACGTTTTGAGTGTGTGTGTTTGTTTTTACAGCAGATGCTAAGTTCCTCAACACAGAACCTAGTGCACAAACTGTTCCTCTGTCCACACACACACACACACACACACACACACACACGTTTGTTTTTGTGAAATGTGGGGACTCTCCATAGGCGTAATGGTTTTTATACTGTACAAACTGTATTTTCTCTCCCCCTACACTACCCCTA